>CM076577.1:354650613-354768202 GCA_034641835.2 Pinus albicaulis
TTTAATTATTATTCCCAGCCATGTTTCACCCAAAAACAAAGAAATTAATGAGATAAAACTTTAGTTATCTTATTATTTTCTAGGAATAATTATTTAAATCTTATTTAAATAATATTCCTTGTTAAATATGACCAAATCACCCACCATTAATCAAATAAATCATTATTTATTTGATTATCTCCCAACCACTTCCTTAAAAAGATAAATAAATCATTTATTTATTTATTTTTCACTAATCAAGGGATTTGACCCAAGTCAAACACCCTTCCCCTCCAACAAATAATAATAAAATATTCCATAGAGGTGGATCTAGATGTGATTAACATTATTTTAATCATGCACCAAGATCTAGAAGGACCCAATATTTTGTTATAAATAGGAGGGTTTTCCCCATCATTCTTCACCTTTTGTTGCATACTAGATCACTCTGGATCTACACACTTGGTCTCATTTTTTTTCCATTTTGCTCCCATTGAGCTCTACCTTCTACATTGGGTTTTCTACATCTACAAGAGAGAGAAAGCTTAGATCTGAAGTGCTGAGGACTACAAAGAACCCATCCCATTGAGGAGATCCGGATACACCTTCTTGTTTCCTCCCAGGTGCCCTGTAATATAAAAATTCATTCAAAAATCGTGTTCTTGTCTTGTCTGTTGGATGCATGGAGCAAACCCTTTACTTTACTGCTTAATGTCTTTCCATTTATAGATCTGTTTGTTGCAGCATTTTAACTACTAATCGCAGATCTGAAAATGTTTGGCAGCCTCTATCGTTGTTAGGGCTATTAGTTATGCGTAGCTAAAGTGGTTCTTTTTCGTACACTTCGACGAAGAATTCATACTAACAAATGGCGACTCCACACGGGTTTTAAATTACGACCGCTGTCGTTTTTCATATTCCCGCATATCCAGCTACTTCAGGCCCTAGGGCTTCTTTTCAGCTGCTTAGTTTTCCTCTTTTTATGTCATTTTTCTCACATAAAACCCTAAAAACTTAAAATTTCTAACTTCCGTGTGTTTCTGGCCCTATTGCGCAGGTAAGCGACACCAGCCGCAACTGAGACGGCACCTTTTCTGAAAATCTGCCGCCGAGACAACCGGAACAGGGGGGTCGCACTTTTTGGCCCAAAACCTGCGACCTGGACCTCCAGGTCGCACTTTTCAGCCTGTTTTCTGTGACCTCAACTCAGATCAGGTCAGAAACTGCGACCTGACTTTTTTCCAGCATTTTTTCTGCAATTTTTCTGGGTTCTGCTGCAGCTTCTGCCAGGGTCTTCTAGCCTCTGTCTCAGCCCGCCTTGACCAAGATCTGATCTGTTTTTACTCATCTAAGTGGGAACCCAGCCCCTTAGGGCTTTAGTACCCTCCACTTTTTGTGGAAGATTTTTAGCTGTTTCAGCCGTCGGTTTCAGAGCTTCAGCCCCCTCTTTTCCAGATCTGTTACCTCCTGTTCAGATCCATTGAAATCAGCCTCTTTTCCTTTCAAATCACCTCTTGTCGTTTTGTTTGGACCTCCTTTTGACGGCCTCCGCCTCACCCCCTCTGGTTTTTGCTGATTTCCTTCCCTTTTCCAGCCACCTTGCCTCTGTCTCTTGGCTGTGATCTGCACCCCTTTCCTGCAGCCTTATTCTCCAGATCCCTGTCCCTTTTGACCCTAGATCTGTCGAGCTCTTTTTATGTGTGTTTCGACTTGGTTTTTGCCCTCTTTTAGAGTAGTTTTGAGAGGCCCGCCTCTTTGGGTTAGATTGATGCATTGTTAGCTGTTAAATGTTCTGTCTTTTCAGCAATCTATATTGTTCTATGCAGATTTCTTTTCAGTTACGCAGCACACTTTTTCTTGCTCTCAAAACGAAAAGGGTTTAAAAATTAAAATTAACGCACGCCACACACTGACCCTAAGCGAAGAAGCGCCTGGTTAACACCGCCCGGCAAAGACTCTAAAATCAATTGTCACTGCACCTTATCTGCCCTTGACATTATTTGATTCTGTCCCTTTCTGCCCCTATCGGTTTCCTTCTTCCTGTCATCATTGCGCCCCCAAGGCGCCTTTCCCGGAGACTTCTTGGCCTTCACCCTCAGTTTCCGGTTGATCGACCTGCTCCGCACCGCCGTCGTCGAGCCAGTCCACCTTCGAGTCCGCACTTCGACTCCTCCCCTGATTCATCAGGTCCTCCTTCTCCTCCCGGTTCTCCTGCCCCCTTCACCATGTCTGGTCCAGGGCCTAACGCTAGCGGTTCTCCCGGCCCCAATGCCGACCCTACTACTAGCGGAACCGCCACAGGAACTACCCCGGCCACCCTTGTGCTGCCGTACATTGCAGGCCTCAGCCTCCCCGATTTGCATCAGTTGATCAATGACCCCATTCACCACAATGCTAACTGGCCCGCTATGCCAACCAAGCTCCCCTCAGACATCCCTAAGTTTGAGGGCCTTAATGGAGAAGATCCAACCAATCATGTCCGATCTTTCCATATGTGGTGTTCCTCCAATTCCATTACCGATGAATCCATCCATCTTCGTTTGTTCCAACGCACGCTTACCGGCGAAGCTTCTAAATGGTATGTTGAACAAGCCACCTCTACCCATACCACCTTTGAGACTCTTGCCCAAGCCTTTTTTTCGTACTTCCAGCTCCCTCTCCGATACGATACTGGCACGGAGCTCTTGACTTCCTTTAAGCAAGCCTCTTCAACACGCCTTTCCGCCCATGTTCAGGAATGGCGACGAAGACGGAGCTTATGTCGAGCCCCTCCCTTCAAAGATCGGGTTTACATGGACTGGTTCCTGCGCACCCTTCCCGCTCCCATCGGCAAAGATGTCGCCTCTCATTTTCCTCAAACTGAAGAAGCCGCCCTCCAAATAGCTTTGAAGTATGACCTGATCTACGCTCAATCTGGTTATGTTTATACCGTTCTTCCTGACATCCCCAGGCCCGGTGGCGCTAACGCCCCGGGGGCATCTCATTCCGCCGACGGTATCGTTGGAGCCCTTTCCCATCCATACGCCCAACCTCCTATGGGCTATGGTCTCCCTCAGGGAGGGGCCAGCTCCTCCGGCACTTTTCCCCCTCCCGGTAACATGTATCTAGGATACGGCATGCCTCCTCCTTTTGCCCAACCTCCTGCTTACCCTAATGTTTCCCACCCTACCCATTACCCTTATCCACAGCCTGGTGTGCCAGCTCCTCCAGCATATGCGCTTCCTCCTCCCTTGCCTCCTCAACCCTAGCAACAGCACCTACAGCCCCCTCCAGGGCAAGTATTTGCACAGCAGGGCGCGACTAATCCCCCTTCTTCTCAAAGAAGGCGGAGAGGCAACCAAAACCAATCTGCCCCCGGTACCCGAGGACCCAATTCCGGTGTGGACCCTAGCACCGGCAACCAGCAACAGGGCAGTCAGCCCAAGCCGGACAGGCCGCTTCGCACCAACAAGCCATGTTCGTGTTGCGGTGTTTATGGTCATTACACCCACGATTGTCCCCTCTTACCCCAGATGCGGCAGATGTGGGAGTCTCAAGCCACATTGCGCGGACAGCACGCCTCCCCTCATGCTCCACCTAATGTGGCCACTACCCAGCCAGCTGTGTTTACCGATCCTTTCCCTCAGCAAGGATTCGTGGCTACCCAACCACCTGACAACCAGGTAGCTGCCCCCCTTCCCTTTCTGGTTCCTCTGATTACCAGATCCTTATGATGAATTCTGATCCCAACCCCTCCGTCAATCTTCACCTTCAAACTCGGTCTCGCCAGTACCCCAAGCCTCCTGCTCCGTCTGCCCCCGAGCCTCCCTCTTCAGGTTCTACAGAGCCTCTTTCGACATCCAGTGGCCCCTTACACATCCCTCAACCCAAAGTTGAGGTTCATCCAAAGATTCCAAAGGGACCATTACGCCGAAATGCTGCTTCCGGTCGAGCCGCTCAGTCGTATAGCATAGTAGATGATTTGGCGCAATCCCCTGCTGCCATTTCCATACTGGAACTCCTCCAGTCGTGCCCTTCCCAAAAGAAGGCTCTACTATCTTCCGTGGGCGCTGTAGATCCTGCTGACGACCAGATGATTGTTTTCGACGCCACTCAATCAGACCATCCTCCCCTCCCTCCTTCCGTCGCCTTCCAAATCTCAGTCAAAATACGAAACGCCATCGTTTCCCGGTGTATCATTGACGAGGGGGCATCCACCTGCGTGATGTCCGCTTCGGTTTGGAAGCAACTCGGATCCCCTAAGCTGGCCCCTTCCACGATCACCCTTAGAGCGTGGGACGGTCATGCCTCCCAGCCCATTGGCTTGTTTCGTAATTGCCCTATCACCCTCGCCGGTAAGACTGTTTGCGTTGACGTCGAAGTCATTGACGCCCCACTCGACTACAACATTCTTTTGGGGCGGAGCTACACCTATGCTATCTCTGCTGTCCCATCCGCGGTCTTTCGCAAGATGTCTTTTCCCCATAATGGAAAGATAGTCACCATTGACCAGTTGACATATCATGAGCCTCCCTCTCAGACCTCCCCTGAGACCACCATCTCTTCTGTAGCCAACAAGCAAACCGTCGATTCCCTGACCAGTGTCTCCCCCGGCGTTTACAAGGACTCCTCCCTGCTTGGAACTTTTCCTTGTCTTCCCCCTCCTCCTATCCCTGATCCCAGCTTGTCAAATGTTTGCATGATGCAATCGTCTCAGGCCACGCTCAAACGGCCTGCTTCGGCTAGTCCGCAACCTGCTCCTAGCCATACTTCTCCACCAACCGGACCTCCTCCTTCCGGCCTTCCTCCTACAGCTGGTATCCCTGAACCCCTTTACCCCCCTGGCTCGGTTCCCCCTGGCCTTAACCATCTCGGAGCCGTCCCTCCTGGCCATTACCCTGCTGGGCAGATCACCTTCCTGGCTCCCCCCCCCGGAGTATTTTCTGTCCCCGTCATGGCCACCCTCTCTCTCCCTAATCTATCCATCGGCCTCCCCGTCTGGTACATTGACCCTCCAGCCGCTACCCCTCCCGATCACCCCAAACCTTACCTTGCTTTGACACCGGTTAAACCGGTCCCCCTCACCTCTTCTGGGCCCCCCGCACCCCCACAGAACCCTGTGGTGCCAACCCCTGGAAAGAAAGGCAAAGCTCGTAAGGGGGCAACCAACCAGGACCAGGCCGCCCCGACAACTCTTACCTCCCCACGACCACCAAAGCCTGCCATCCAATGCGCTTTGTGTGATATCGTCGGTCACGCCACTCACATGTGTCCTGAATTGCCGCACCTCAAGCTTCTGGTCAACGAGACATTCCCCGACTCTGATATCCCAGAAGTCTATGTCACTATCCCCGACTCTATCCCGAAACTCAAACACTTGCGCACAAACCACCCTTGTGCCTTGTGCGATTTTCACAGCCATTACACCCACCTCTGTCCTCGCCTTGTCGAGTATCGTGCCTCCTTGGACATGTACCGCCAATTCAAGGCCACTTCGATCGGACCAGAGGGCATTCCTACTCCCGTTCACATTCCTCCTCCCACTATCGAGCCAACGGAGCCCTCAACCACCATTTTCTACCTGTCATCATCCTTGCGAGATAGTTCACCGGCCATTCAACCTACCGATCCTCTCAGCTTCTCCGCTAGCCTTGGATCTGTTGATATCGCCCATCTGAGCCCTTCTCCTCATGATGACCCGTCCCACACCACTACTTCCTCGGGTGACCCATCTTCCTCCAGTCTTCCCATCTTCCACTCTGATGAAGACATTATGGAAGCCATGACCAATCCCGACTTTCCCTGGGACGATATGCACCATCGTGCATATTTCCTCCCACAGCAGTCCCATGACCAATACGCTATGGAAACCAAAGACTTCATTCCTCATGCAGTCGATTGGTTCAAAAACCCTATCCCTGCACCTGATGCTTTCGAAGAAGGAAACATGGCCAATGTCTCGCCTACCATCAAAATTGACATTTCAGTCAAACCAGGCATCGAAGAATACATCACCTTGGGTGCCCAATGCACTCCGGAAGAGATTGAAGCTTACACCAAGCTTTTCAAAGAATTCCGCGATATCTTTGCCTGGTCCTATTCTGAAATGCCCGGACTCGATCCTGCCATTGTCGAACATCATATCGACACATGGCCTGATGCCAACCCAGTCCGAAAAAAGATGAGACCCATTCATCCTTCCCGACGTGACGCTATCAAAGCCGAAATCGATAAGCTCAAGCAGGCTGGTTTCATTTACCCCATTGAATACACCACTTGGGTGTCTAACCCAGTTCTCGTTCTCAAGAAACAAGGCACCATTCGTGTCTGCACAGACTTTCACGACTTGAACAAAGCTTGTCCCAAAGACAACTTCCCCACACCGTTCATCGACCAAATCATTGACGAGTGTGCGGGGCATGAGGTCCTATCCTTTATGGATGGTTTCTCCGGATACAACCAAATTGCTATCCGTCCCGCTGATCAACTAAAAACCGCGTTCATTAGTCCGTGGGGAACTTTTGCTTACCGGGTCATGCCTTTCGGCCTTAAAAACGCCGGCGCCACCTTTCAACGGGCCATGTCTTATTGCTTCCACGACTTAGCTCATATTATCCTTGCCTATTTAGACGACCTCACGGCGCGTTCTAAGCATCGGGCGCAACACATACACGATCTGCGCACCATTTTTCTCCGATGTCGCAAGTATAATATCCGCCTTAACCCGTTGAAATGCGTTTTTTGCGTTCCTGCCGGCCATCTCCTAGGCTTCATCGTGTCTAAGGACGGTATCACTCTTGACCCTTTGAAAATTCAAGCCATTCCTGAACTCCCCATCCCGCGTACCCTACGCCAGCTCCAAAGCCTCCAAGGCAAAAGCTAATTTTCTCCGTCGGTTCGTCCCTGACTACGCCACCACCGCACATGGGTTTCTTAGACTCCTACGCTCTCACATCCCATTTGTTTGGGATACCCATGCTCACGAGTCTTTCTATGCCCTCAAGCAGGCTCTCACATCTGCTCCCTTAATTCGCCCTCCCGACTTTAATCGGGACTTCATCCTATATATCTCCGCTTCCACCTATTCGATCGCTGGAGTCCTTATCCAAGAGGATGACCATGGCATTGAGCATGTGATCTACTATGTCAGTAAGAACCTTGTGGGACCCCCTGTCTCATACTCCTATGACGAGAAATTAGCGCTGGCTGTCGTGTTCTTAGTCCAAAAACTTCGTCATTATATACTCCTGCGCTCCACCAAGGTTGTGACAAATTCCAACCCTATGGCTTTCCTATTGAGTCGTCGTATCCTCACTGGGAAGTACGCCCGTTGGGTCGTTATTCTTCAAGAATTCGACCTTGAATTTGTCACCCCAAAAAGTAAGAAAGGCTTAGCCCTCGCTGAGCTCATTTCTGAACTACCTACCGGATCGCAAGACCCTCCCGTTAACGACGATATCCCTGATGAACACCTGTTTGCCATTACTTCCGATGACCCGTGGTACGGCGATATTCTTACTTATTTGCGAACCCAAAAGTTCGCCCTCCACCTTGACCGTGAGGCTCGCCGACGTATCCGACACCAGGCCCCCCGATACCTTCTTATCGGTGACGACCTCTATCGTCGCGGGGTTGATACGGTCCTTCGTCGTTGCCTCACACACGCTGAAGCTGAACAGGTCCTTAATGCCTGCCATAGCAGCGCTTGCGGTGGCCACCTCTCCGGTCTCGCTACTGCCCAAAAAATAATGCGCGCCGGGTATTTTTGGCCTTCCCTCTTCAGTGATTGCATTGAGGCAGTCAAACACTGTCCCAACTGCCAACATTTCGCCCCAAAGGCGAGAGCTCCACCAGCTCCCCTCCATCCGGTCGTTCCCACTGGTCCCTTTTGTAAATGGGCCATCGACTTTATGGAGTGTCACCCGCCATCCTCTGGTAGCCACAAGTATATCATCGTGGCGGTCGACTATTTCACCAAATGGGCCGAGGCCATGCCAACGTTCAACAACACGGCAGCTACCGCGGCCCTCTTTTTCTTTAACCATGTTATAGCTCGCTTCGGGGTTCCCAAGAAACTGGTCTCTGATCATGGAAGACATTTTGAAGATGAGATATGGCGTGAGCTATCCTCACTTTTGGGTTTTGAACACCAATATTCCTCCTCCTATTACCCCCAAGGTAATGGCCAAGTTGAAGCAGTCAACAAAACCCTCAAGACCATGCTTCAACGAACAATGAATAAGCACAAAACCAACTGGCATCTCATGCTCTTTCCTGCCTTATGGGCCTATCGAACCTCTGTTAAAACTGCCACCGGGTTCACTCCTTTCCACCTAGTTTTTGGAGAGGAGGCAGTTTTACCGATCGAGTGTGAAATTCCTTCTCTGCAACTAGCCGTTGAACTTCTCCCTGACACCCAACCGCTAGAACAACGACTTATCATGCTTGAGCGTGCCTCCGAAGACCGCCGTATTGCCTTGCAAACCATGGAAGCGGCCAAAAAATGCACCAAAGCTCAGTATGACCGAAAAGTCCAACCTCGCACTTTTCATGAAGGCGACCTTGTTCTAGTCTATGACCAGGCCCATGATGTCCTGGTTCATGGGAAGTTTGACTCATTATGGCTAGGCCCTTACATCATTAGTAAGGATCTTGGCAAAGGGGCATACCTCTTAGAGGATTTTGAAGGTCATCCCCTTCCTAACCCTCGCAATGCACTCTATCTTAAGAAATATTACCCTTAGCATTTCCCCTCGGAAATGCATGTTTTGTTTTCTTTTTTGATAGCCAGCATCTGTTGTTTCATTTTTCCTACTTCACCAGGACCCATCTCGTCCACGCGAAGTTACCTCACCTTCATTTAAAATCGAATTTCCTCACCTACGCCACTTGTATTGGGGGCACCATACTGCCCCCTTACTTGTCCATGTTCGTGACGATTTTCGTCATGAGTGCCCACCTTGTACTCATGTTTCCATGGTCCCCCATTGGGGCCTTTACTGTGTGGCAGCACTATCGTGTCACCCTTTTTTAGAGCATCCAAGTTGAGTCATCATCGCATTCATGGAGTCTATCCTGCGTACCTTTGTACCCCACCATAACCCTCCTTCCGTTATTGCTTGGTTCCTCTCTTGTGTCGCATATCATGACCTTTAGCCTCACTGTCCCCTATCCCTTCTGATATTGTGTCAGTCGCTGCCATGTCATTCATGCCCTTTATGCTCTAACAAGGGAAGTCGTCCATTCGCCACCCCATCCTTTCCATTCCGCCATCATCATTAGTGTCAGTCTGTCCGTCGCTCTACTATTTTCTCTCGTGCCTTCGTTGAGGATCTCTCATTGCCTCACCTATGGCGGACCTCCTTCTGTCGACATCAGCTCATTCATTCCAGAAGCCAGGTCTAGAGGGAGGTGTACCTTGGTTCTAGCTTCCACTCTTGTTCGGTGCCTCGGATCAGGCAGGGGGATCTCTCATTTCCCTTTGACTTGATTGTTTCTCCAGCTCCTTTCAGCATGATCGAGATTCGTATACTGGACGGTCCAATGACCCAGCAGCAGCTCTTGATGATTCCCGGGTATGTGTGAGATGTCTCAACCCTCATGAGGGGGTGGCCCTGCAGGTAGCCCCCCACATGCCCGGATGACCTCTTCTTTGCAGCCTTCGATGCCGCTCCAGATTTTGATGATGTTGGCCTTAGCCACTTGCAACACCTCTTTGATTTGCATGTATCAGTCAGTTTTTGTGAGCCCTTCCCCATTTACAGGGGGCATTTGGGTTGTATTTATCTCATGTACTCAGATATTATTGTACTAGTCCTGGCTGTTATCCCAGGCACAGCATGTATGTGAGACTCTTCATTGCATTCTTATCTGGCTCTTGAATGATGTTGGCCTTAGCCACTTGCAGCACCTCTTTGATTTTCATGTATCAGTCAGCTTTTGTGAGCCCTTCCCCATTTACAGGGGGCATTCGGGTTGTATTTATCTCATGTACTCAGATATTATTGTACTAGCCCTGGCTGTTATCCCAGGCACAGCATGTATGTGAGACTCTTCATTGCATTCTTATCTGGCTCTTGATTATGCCAGCTGTACTTTATGGTTCGGTCCCTTGTTTACTGGACACACTATTATTTTGTACTTTGTCTCGGCGGGCATAGGTATGCCTCCCCCGCCGCCTTCAGCACAGGTACCCTCTCATAAAAAGAGACTTGTTGCACCTGCGAGTCTCGTCTCCTCAGGGTCTAGTCCTTCAACACACTATCTACCTCACATTTCTCTCTCTGACATCCCTTTTTGTTGTCTAGTGATTGTATTCTTACAACGTACTTCGGTCATACGATTTGCTCCTGACACTCGCACGCTGGGGGGCAATCTGTTACACCATTTTTTGGTCATCTAACCTCTTATCATTAGATGGACCCAAGTACACCATGTAAGACCAGTTTTACCCTAAGTAAAACTGCTTTCACTATGTTAAATTAGGAAACCCCAAAAGGAAATATTAAACAAACCTATATTTGTTTGATTTTCCTCATGGAATAATTAATTAAACCATAATTTAATTATTATTCCCAATCATGTTTAACCCAAAAACAAAGAAATTAATGAGATAAACCCTTAGTTATCTTGTTATTTTCTAGGAATAATTATTTAAATCTTATTTAGATAATATTCCTTGTTAAGTATGACCAAATCACCCACCATTAATCAAATAAATCATTATTTATTTGATTATCTCCCAACCACTTCCTTAAAAAGATAAATAAATCATTTATTTATTTATTTTTCACTAATCAAGGGATTTGACCCAAGTCAAACACCCTTTCCCTCCAACAAATAATAATAAAATATTCCCTAGAGGTGGATCTAGATTTGGTTAACATTATTTTAATCATGCACCAAGATCTAGAATGACCCAATATTTTGTTATAAATAGGAGGGTTTTCCCCATCATTCTTCACCTTTTGTTGCCTATTAGATCACTCTGGATCTATACACTTGGTCTCACTTTTCATCATCATTTGCTCTCATTGAGCTTCATTTTTACATTGGGTTTTCTACACCTACAAGAGAGAGAAAGCTTAGATCTGAAGTGCTGAGGACTACAAAGAACCCATCCCATTGAGGAGAGCTGGATACACCTTCTTGTTTTCCTCCCAGGTGCCCTGTAATATAAAATTCTTTCAAAAATCGTGTTCTTGTCTTGTCTGTTGGATGCATGGAGCAAACCCTTTATTTTACTGCTTAATGTCTTTCCATTTATAGATCTGGTTGTTGCAGCATTTTTATTACTAACCGCAGATCTGAAGATATTTGGCAGCCACTATTTTTGTTAGGGCTATTAGTTATGCGTAGCTAAAGTGGTCCTTTTTCGTACACTTCGACGAAGGATTCATACTAACAAAGAGCACTAGCACTTTGGCAATCAGATTGTGATAGAAGGGGAGAAAACAATATAACAAATTTATCTAATGAACTTGATACAAAACATAATGTTTTGGAGGCTCATAATGATAGTACATCTGGAGAAGATCATGTTCACAATGTAGAAAATGATGACCAATATGACAATTGGGAAATTGAAATACCCTAGGACTCTTATTTTGGTATACATGTTCTGTTGATCTGCAAGATTACATGTCAAAATCAGGTAAAAATGGGTTTTATATTTTGTATTTTTCATTGTAACATTGCAGCTACATTTCTTTCATGTTTGTTATTTTAAGATTGATGTTTCATATTTAATCCTTACATTGTTTGCTTCTTATTTGTGACAGGAAATGAAGCTGGATTTGATGATTTTGGGACCTATTTTCACATAGATAGCGTTTGACTAGTATTAAATGATAAATAACTAATTTAACAAGACTAATGCAAAACATCAATGGGCTCATTCAAGTACATGAAACTACCTTTATGTCTAGCTTTGACATCTTAGAAAATTTTAATGGTATATATGTTGCTTGTGTTTGGGGAATTTTGCTGAGTTTCGAGTTTTATAATTTCTTGGAAAATAATTATTGATAATTGGAAAATGTGTGATTTTATATTGGTATTGGAAATGAAGCTAGTTTTGATCTTTGATTGGAAATGAAATCAGATTTGATGAAGTTGGGACCTATTTCTTTTCACATAGATAGTGTCATAGTATTAAATGATAAAGAAGTAATTTAAGAAGTCTAACGCTAAGCAACAATGGGCTTATTCAAGTACATAAAATTGTGTTAATGTCTAGCCTTGATATCTTTGAAAATTTTAGTGGTTTGTTTGTTGCTTGTTTAGAGGATTTTGTTGAGTTTGAAATTAGTCTCTTGAATGCTTATGGTTCTCATATCATGCATATATCGATAGATCGATAGATCCAGTTCTATTATTATAATCATTATTGTTTTCTCTATATATTTGGTGGTTTGAGGAAAGATATTTTATTTCCTTTCACTTTGTGGCATGATTTCGACATCTTCACCTTTTAGAATATAGTAAAATATTTTTCTTATTATAGATTTTTCTTGGAAAATAATTATTGAGAGTTAGGTGCAAATGCACAATGTTGTGCAGCATTAGTGTGATAAATATGGGATAGTGCAAAGCATAGTTTTGAAGATTAGTCTAAGTTGACTCGTACCTAATCAACTCAGTCAAGTTGATTGTTGGTTGAACGACTAATTGTTGGTTCAATGGACATAAGGTCTTGCAGGAACAAATACCAAAGGGAAAAATGGAGCCCATCATGGGGTACACTTTGTAATTCTCCACCACTGCTACCTTTCCTCAAACTCCTCTCCAACCTCAATATCAGTGCTAGTATTAGCATGACAAACAACACTACGCTTAGCAGAACTAGAAGAACGTGTTTTCCAAACTACACGAGAACTACTTCCCTCACGAGTCACCATGTGCCATGCTTGGTCTCGGTGGTTCTCTTCCTTCTACTCCTAGTTCAATTACCATATATTCATTGGAGCCAACACTCCGAAATCCACTAGACAACGATTCACCATTTTGTAGTAGTGATTTGCCATTTGTACTGGTGATTCACCATGATTTTACAGGATAATATAATCTCGTGAGAGATTCGCCAAAAAATTATATATACATATTATATTACTAATAAAATCGCCTTCCATTTTTCCTATGTATCATGGGGATTCACCTATTTTTTATATATATAAATTTAGGGGGGTTTTTAAAATTATCCCTGCTTTAAATGGACTAATAATATGGCAAAATATGAAGCTCTTTTGTTAGGGCTTAAACTTGTAAAAAGATTAGGGGCAATTAGAGTATCATTCATAGGAGATTCTGATTTAATCATTCAATAGATCAAAGGTCACTTTTTGACAAACGATCCCAGATTGAGAGAATATAGAGGAACAATCGTAGAGATTCTCAATACTTTTCTACAGACTCAGCTTGCCAAAATCCCAAGAAAACAAAATTTGCATGCTCATAGTCTTGCAATGTTTGCTAGCACTTGTAAATTACCATTTGAACCTAATCATTAGTTCACAGTTGAGATTAGACACAAACCAGCCATACCAGACAATCTTAAGAATTGGAAAGTGTTTGCAAATGACAATCAGATTAACAATTTTCTGACTTTAGAGAAGGAATTTTCTAATAGTAACATAGAT
Source organism: Pinus albicaulis (assembly GCA_034641835.2). Classification (NCBI taxonomy): domain Eukaryota; kingdom Viridiplantae; phylum Streptophyta; class Pinopsida; order Pinales; family Pinaceae; genus Pinus; species Pinus albicaulis. The sequence goes on from CM076577.1 coordinate 354,664,209, forward strand.
GAAGATACAGTCATTGAATCTAATCAAATAAATGAACAAGAAATAGACATTTCAGAAGAGAGTGAAATTCAAATGCTTCATCCAACAAAGTTCACCAAAAAAGAAATGCAAGACCTTAAACAAATGGAAGTTGATGAGATTATAGAAGAAGAATATGAGATCATTAATTTGAAATATAATCATTTGCCTAAAGGATTAACTCCTCTAGAAGATATTTTTGACTCTAATGATATTCCAAAGAAACCCAAAATGGAACCATTGAAATCTGATATTGAGAAACATAATCTGGGAACTGAAGAAAATCCTAAAATAAAAAAGTTATCTAAATCTTTGCCTCCCGATCAAAAATTAAAATATGTTGAACTAATAAGAGAATTCCAAGATGTCTTCGCCTGGAGTTATGAAGACTTGAAAGCATATGATACCTCTATAATTCAGCATACAATACCTCTGAAAGAAAATCAAAAACCATTTAAGCAGAAACTCAGAAGAATCAACCCTGTATTGCTACCTTTAATTGAAAAATAAATCAAACGAATGTATGAAGTAGAGATAATTGCTCCTATTAGATTTTCAGAGTGGGTGTCTAACTTAGTCCCTACTAGGAAGAAAATTGGAGAGATCAGATTATGTGTTGATTTAAGAAATGTAAATAAGGTTTCTTTGAAGGATAATTACCCTTTGCCCAAAATGGATCACATTTTACAAAGGGTAGTAGATGCTTCAAGGATTTCTCTTCTAGATGGGTTTTTAGGATACAATCAGATTCTGGTTCATCCTGATGACCAGGAAAAAACAACTTTTACAACACCATGGGGTACATTCAAGTACGTTAAAATGCCATTTGGCCTTAAAAATGCTGGAGCAACCTTCCAAAGAGCAATGGACATTGCATTTTCAAAATAAATTCATGACTTTCTTGTTATATATCTAGATGATTTAACTGTTTTTTCTAAATCAAATCAGCAACATTTGGACCATCTTAGACAAGTATTCATAAAATGCAGAAAGTATGGTATCTCTTTGAATCCAAATAAGTCCTTGTTTGGTCTTGAAGAAGGTAAACTCTTGAGACATATCATTTCCAAAGATGGTATTAGAATTGATCCTGCTAGAATAGAAGCTACACTATAGATACCTCACCCTCGAAATGTCAAAGAACTTCAAGCTTTCATAGGAAAAATCAAATTTTTGAGAAGATTCATTTCTAGCTTAGTTGAACTAATTTGATTTCTTACTAACTTGTTAAGAAAGGATTCAAGTATTAAATGGACAGTAGAAGCCAAACAAGCATTTGAAGAAATTAAAATGGCTTTGACTAGAACACTAGTTCTTACCAGTCCATAATTTGATAGAGACTTCATAATATTTTCATTTGCATCAGAACATACTGTAGCAGTTGTTTTAATATAAAAGGATGATCAAGGATGTGAAAAACTAATAGCCTTTTTTATTATAGCACTAAGGGATGCATCATTAAATTACAACATCATGGAAAAACAAGCTTTTGCACTTGTAAAAGCCTTTAAAGATTTTAGAATCTATATATTGTATTCCCATGTGATAGCCTATGTACCAAATGTTGTTGTCAAAGACATCTTAAATCAAGATGGAATTGAGGGCAAAAGAGGTAAATGGATTGCTACCATATTAGAGTATGATATTGAGATAAAACCTACAAAGCTTATAAAGGGATAGGGATTGGCTCAACTCATGACAGAAAAAAAATTGCCAAGCCCTGGATATTAATGAACTGGATAACGAACAGGAGATGGTGACTCCACAAATCAGCCAGGCCTTCTTAGATTCACCTTGGTATGCTGATATAATTTATGTATTTTTAAACCTGCAAGCTCCTCCAAGGTTATCCAGAACAAAAAAGAGGTTTTTAAAGATGACATATTTAAAGTTTTGTATTTTAGATAATGTTCTCTTTTGGAAAAATCATGATGGTATTCTATTGAATTGTTTGTTAAAAGATGAAGCTGGCAAGGCTCTCAATGAATTCCATGCTGGAGACTGTGGTGGACACCTTTATTGGAAATCAACTGCAGACAAGATCCTAAGAGCTGGATTTTATTGGCCAACCTTGTTCTCTGATGTAAATAAATTTTTTACTACTTACCATAAATGTCAAATTTTTGAAGGCAAGAGAAAACTATTACCTTTACCCCTGAAACCAATTTCCACTGAAAAACCTTTCCAACAATGGGGCCTGGATTTCATTGGAGAAATCCATCCTCCTTCTAGCCAACACAAATGGATCCTCACTGCTACAAACTATTTCACCAAATGGATAGAAGCAATTCCTTCTAGACAAGCCAATGACACTTTGATCATAGGATTCCTAGAAACAAATATATTATCAAGATTTCACTATCCTGAGAAAATCATAACTGATAATGTTGTTTCCTTCAAATCTAAGAAGATGATAAGTTTCTGTAATAAATATCATATCACCTTAAGTCATTCCACAACCTATTACCCTCAGGGTAATGGACTGGCTGAATCTTCCAAAAAGAGTCTCATTAATATTATTAAGAAATTATTGGAGGAAAACGAGAAAAATTGGCACAAGAAACTTACAAATGCACTATGGGCAAACAAACTCACCACCAAAAAATATATTGAGACTAGTCCTTATGAGTTAGTCTATGATATCGAAGTTATATTTCCTTCATCTTTAGGAGTTCCTGTAATGAAATTACTTCAAGAAGCTCAGGTTGAACCTAATGATATTCAAAGGAGAATAAATTAGACTATCAATTTGCAGCAAACCAGAGAAGAAGTTTATCAAAGATCCCAAGTATTGTAGGAGAAACTAAAGAAGATATTTGATAAAAGGACTAAGGCAGAAGATTTCCAACTAGGAAACAAACTTTTAAGATGGGATTCTAGAAGAGAGGATAAAGGAAAACATGGGAAGTTTGACTTCCTGTGGAAAGGACCTTATATTATTCATGCTTTACAAGGAAATAATACATATTTTCTGAAAAACTTGGATGGTACAGAAACTGAATAGGGGCCAATTAATGGTCGAATGTTGAAACATTACTTTGATCCTATTTATTACGATATCCTGATTTTTAACATGTACATATTATATCCTTTGTAATGTTACAGTTTTGAGTGGAAAGTAACTTACTGGAGTTGAAGCCCGAGGAGAAGGCCCTAAACAAGGAGAAGAAGATTCCATGGTTCAGTCAAAATCATTTTGAGGCAACTGACCTGTTGTTCTTGACTTTTTGCCAGGAAAAGCCATCCCCAAGTGGAGCCAGTGTTAGACTCTATACCAATAGGTGTCATATATCATGATTGACTTGATGAGCTATGTAATATGTTCATACCTTTTCTTGTTACAAAGGTTTTCCATATTGTTAAAAAAAAAAAAAATCAAAAAATTTAAAAAATGTAAAGAGGGTATACCCTAAAAGAAAAATCAAAGGGTGAAAAGAATAAAAATGGCCAAAAAAGTAAAAGAAAATGAACCCCACCAAAAGAAAGGCCAAGGAAAGTGTGCAAGTCTAAATGCCACTACTTTTTGCTTCTATGTAATAAAAAAATTGTGTGCAAATTGTATCTTATGCCACAATTGATGAATAGTCAAACAGTTTAAGCTTGGCTAGTTCATCTTTCAATTTTATGTTTTAAAAATAGAGAATAAAATCTGACCAAACTGTTTAATCTTGGCAGATAAGTAGATAGGTATAGTAAATAAAAGGAGCTCAACAGTTTAATCTGAGCCCTTGGATATAATAAGGTTAGAATTAGATAGATTTCCACATGTAAAAGAAAAAGTGTGATAAGGGTTTGCCAGTCTAAGTGCACCCTAATAAAGAAGAAAAAATGGCAGGGTAAAGTAGGTAGGGTAGGTAGATGATGTTGCAAAATTACATGTGATGGATAATGACTCTAGATGTGTTAAATCTTTACTTTCATCACAAGTGAAAATTCAAACACTACACTGGAAGAATTTCAAGCAAAGTCAAAATTATTAACTTCCCTTCTCATTTTTCCCTAAAAATTTCACTAATTTCCCCTAAGTACTAAGGCATTTGAAAATTAGGGGAGCTCAACGCATTTCCTTGACTTCTGGAGGGATCGGACCCTGGGCCCAATAATTAATAAAAATCCTAAGTACTTAAAATCATCTATCATGACATTCACTCACTTCTAAAAAATCTTTTCCTAAGTAAAATCCTATTTTACTTAGGAAAATTATCCAATATTTCATAAAAACCCTTTTCATTCAAGGATAAGTTAAATACATTAATCTAATGTTTTACACTTAGCGCTTTTTATTCATTTTCCATATTAATTTCTAATTTATTTTTTAAATCCTTGCAAATTTCCCCTTTTCCCATATTATTTTAAAATTCCCAATTAATATAATATCCTGCCCCGTTGGTTGAAAAATAACCATATAAATTTAATTAATTGGTTGAAATTACAATCAATTAAAAAACCAACACCCCACCGCATTCAAAATACATTAATTAACCCTCATGGTTAATTAAAAATCTATTCCACCAATCAAATCACCCCCGACATAATTTAAATTATGTTTAATTGCATAGGGCCCACCAGTTAATTCCCTGTCATCTTCCTTTCCCAATGATCGTTTGATCAACCAATTTAAGATCTATGGTTATTATCAATATCTCTGCGCATCCACGTCTTAAAGATAACGCGTGATGGTGAAGTGGTTTTCTGAACAGTGCCATGCCACGCATTGTCCATCGTATGGAATCGCTCACCCTCCGCTGAAAACCACTCTTCCCCAAAAGCTGTACGATAGAAACCACTTACCGCCTGCCTCCCGTGACGAAGCCCCCGTACTTGCTGACGTCATCCATTAAAAAATTAAAAAACCCGCCAACCTTTGACTTTGTAAATAAAACAAAAGAATCCGCGTCATTTTCACTATCTCATGTAGTGACCAGTTTCCCATGCAACGAATTTCGAAATCAACTGTCGAATTTTGCCAACTGTTACCTTGCTAAAGAAAATTATAGTCGAGTAATGCAGAGTTTATCCGCCATAATCAACACTTGTTTAGTCATTATTCATTTCCCGGAAAACAACTATTTACCTAAATTCCCGCTGAGCTCTGTAAAAATCCTTGTTTTTGTTTTAAATTCCACACGAAAAACTGAAACAGGGTTCAAGATTGCTCTTTAGTTCATTCCTCAATTCCCAAAACTACAATTGCATTCCCAAAACCTGTGATTGTGCTCGTTTTTCATCAGAAATCAAATTCATTTCTGAATCCACAAGAACCAAAAATGGAAATTCTCGTGGCTTTGAATGTCGCACCCCTGAATGCCCCTCACAAAGATTTAGAATATCTGCTTCTAATAGATAGGGATTTCCAAATTAAAGACCTTGTTCTCAGTGAAAATCCTCTTCGAGTATTTTTCCACTGCAGAGATAAATACCTAAACGGTTCTGAAATTTTTGGACTGTGGGAATCCAATCTTCCCATGTACCTTCTCCCCTCAGTCCACATTTTTCTTGAAATAATCCATTACTGCCATGCAAATTATGATCCCAATCAACGAGTAGTCTTGTCCCCAAGTCAAAACATCCTTTTTCCTATAACTGCTCAGTCTATCAATGAGATGTTACAATTTCAACCTGGTCAAGCCCTGACTCCCCTTTCCATGGGAGAATTACTTGAGAAATATGTCAATTTATCCCAAAAATAGTTGAATCGCCTTTGCCAAACCTTCATGTTACCAGAAAATCAGCTCTAAAGCCCTCCCCCTTATGGTTATACCTTTTTCACTGATATGGGCAGACTTATTCTGAATATGATATCCTCTATAATGGGTTTCAATACTAGTGAATATGTTGATCAATTAACCCTAGTATTGCTATCAATTTTTACCCCTAGACAGCCCCCTGCTGTCAAGTATGATTTTTCTTCCTACATTGCTGATAAAATCCATGATCCGTTCATGAGATTAGAGAATGAAAGAGTGTTCAAGTATTCCTCTGTTATATACCATCTCATGCTTTACTTTCAATCAGAGAGTTTCCCTTTCTATGTTAAAAAAATTGATGCCAAAGGAAATCCTAGGTCTGTAATCTTTTGGTTTGCCATCACTCATAATTCCTCTGATTCTCCTTACTCTTATAATGAGTTTATTGACCTATTTGTACACTCTGCAACCACCTTGTTGACAGGAATCTCCCCTCCTAGGGTCAGTAGTGACATCAAGAAAATTCTCCAACTCTCAAAGCAATACAAGATAGGTGACTGTACCTATACCAAAATCACACAGAAATCAAAATATATGGGTGTGAGTTATGCCCTTTCAAGTTGCCAAAATATGTCCCAATGAGACTTTTTGCATTAGAGTATTTCAGATAGATGATTAATTATGACATAGTTCATTTCTGCAATGCAAAGAAAAGGGCTCAACTCAGGATTAAAATTCAATTAGGTCCCTTTGTCTGTAACTCTAGGGATGCTGGAAAGGAAGCTGAAAGAATCTTGGAAGACTATCGCAAATTACAAAAAAGTTTCTATTCGGTACCTTATGACCCAAACAACTTTATTTGTGATAGAAGAATGAAAAACAAATTATCACCGTACATTCATCAAAGAATCCCATAAATTGAATAGTATGCCAATATGGATGAATGGATGGAAGGGACACTGATAGAACAAGATAGTGAGCAGGTCAATGTTGAAAATGTAATGAAAGACCTTGAAAAAATACTTGACCTAGACTCTTTTGGACAGGTGCGGATACCAGGTATTTGTTCTTCTTCTTCTGGGACTTTTCGACAAAATTTACAGGAAATCAGTGCATTGGCTACGGTAGCATCTAAAGGAAAGGAGAAAGAAGCTGATATACAAGTTATAGAGAAATTTACAATGACAAAACAGCCTGAAACTTCTAAAGAACAGGGTCAAGTACAAATTTCTCCTACTCAGACAAATGTGGCAGAAATTTCAATTTTACAAACTCCTCCTAATGTAGAAAATGGTAAAAAGAGAGATGATGAAGCAGCGACTCCTGTCAGTGGATCTTCTGAATAGCCTGATGTTAAAACAAAAAAATTGAATCCTGTTCCAGAAATAGAATCTGTTCACGAAATCCCTGATAGTCAGAGGCAAGAAGAATTGGGTAGTCAGCAAACATGTAAAATCAGTGGGACATCCACTACTTTACAGATAAAAGAGCTGCAAAGGCAGCAAAGTGTAGAAGTATCATCTTTCAAACCACCAGTGAAAGATGTCTAGGATATTAAAAGGACATTCATAAATATAAAGGCCATAAATGATCCACTTAGACTTCAAGTTTACAATCAATATTTGAATATGGCTCCTAAGAATCAACAAAGATTGATGTCAGCATATGACATCCAACAGGGTAAAATGATAATGAGTCACTTCAAACGCAAAGTACAACATCCTCAAACAGTTGCAAATTATATCAGAACTAATTTTGAAGTCATAGTAAAGGATGTTCATCCTTTGGATCAAATTGAGCTGCATAAACAGACAGGTGAAATAATTTATTCTACTCTGACATATAAATCAATGATGACCCAGAAATTGCAGGATTCTTTGGAGAATACTAATGCTCAATTAAATCTTGAAAAAACCTCTTCTCAGGCTAAGGACAATAGAATAAAAACTTTGAAGGAAATAATAATTGGATTGGGTCATAACCCAAAATATGTCAAGGGTATAGAAGCATTGATCAAGAAAAAAGATGATGATATTGTAGCTTTGAGAAAACAGTTGAAATTACCAGCCTCAAGACATCCACAGACTGCAGAAATAATAAAGCAAAATTCTGAAGAAGAATTGATGGAATTGCTCTTGAAACTGAATGAGCAACTTAATGAAATTGAAAAAGAGCTTGAAAAGGAATTGAAAGACAAGCAACCTAATATTCCAACATCTACATCAGAAGTAATTACAGGTACATCTACAACAGGTCAGTCACCAGAATTTTCACAGGTACATACTTCCAATTTAAGTACAAAAGAATTAATAAATTCAATGGAGGAGTTGAAACTCCAAGTTACAGAGCTACAGATAACAAAGGTGCAACTCACCACTTTGGAACAAAAATATGATCTCTCGAAGATGAATGTTGCAGATAAAACAAGAGAGGTCAACAAATTAGAAAAATTGGTCAAAGCATTGGAGAAGGATCTCACATTGGAGAAGCCTTTAAAGGAAATAAATGAAATTCTTTGGGACAACATCATCCAGTCAATACAAGATGTCGGCCCCTAAATTCAAATAATATATAACAGAATGATTTAGTCAAATTGGCTCTGGAAGAAATCCTAAAAGCAAGAGAAGAATTGGGAAACATGCCTGAAGAAGCCAATGAACTTATCCACTTTTTAAATACTCAGAACAAGCATCAAATTGAAGAACTTGGCATTCAAGACAGGACATGAACAATTTTGGAAATAAAAAAAGTTTTTACCAAAAGAACTCTGATGCAGAATCTAGAACGAAGATGCTCTGATAAGCAAGAAGAAATCAATGCCTTCATAAAAAGATTTGATATTTTGTTGAATAAAGGATTGCCCAGTCCTTTAGTTTCAGAGGATAAATTGATGGACCTTGAAAGTTATTTTGAGAAATTGGATAAGCATGCTGACAACCAGGGCAGTTCCTCAACTAGTTCATCAGCAACAGCATTGTCTACAGGAAAAAATCTTCATGACAGATTGGAAAATTTGTTTTATCTCAAGCATGAGGTAAAGCATTTGTTCCCAATTCAACCTACTTTCTTTAGGTATACAGAGACAGATGAAACTCTGAGGAAGCTGCAAAGGACCAGAATACCGGAAGCTAAATGGTGGGAAGAAATGTTAGAAATTTTGTAAAATTATCCTTACATTTTTTTTTTATTATGTACTACAGTAAGTCATGATAAAGAAGGAAAAAAGGATAAACAGAGGTTAAAAATTATTAGTGTAGTTAAAGAGTATCAGTAAAACGGAGCAGCCAGCACATAATTACTAAAGAGGACAACAACAAGCCAAATCATAGGGCCTGCCTCCAGCACATTCTCAAAAGAAGGAAACAACACAACATCAGTTATCATTTCTCTTATCTACGAGACCATATGTCTCTAGTTTGTTGTAAAATACTTATGAGTCATCTTAGATTATATCTCATGTTGTTATGAGATATTTTTATAATTTTTTGTATAAATACTCCCTCAATTGGAGTATTGAGGGGTGGATTTTTAGACTTTGCTGTAACATTGACTATTTTGGAATAAAGTGTTGTTGGAGAAATTTTGTGTGGCTAGCTAGATAAGTATTTGATGTGAAAGACTTTTTACAGCATTCTTGTGTCAGACAACGGATCAATAAGTCATCTATCTCTTATGTTTTGAAGTTTTATACTTGTTTATTATCATCTGTTTTTCATATCTGAATAATTAACGAAAATGAATAAATCAGAAAGTGCTTAAGTGCAATCTGTTTTCAATTGTTATTATTCTAAATGTTTTCTTCTGAACTGGTTTAAACAGTGAATTCTTAATTGCTCCTGGTTTTCTAGTTTATGCATTTTGATTATTTAGTAAAGAATACTTAATTGATCTTTATTAATAATCACTCAATTTCCCTCTTTTGAATGTGTTGAAAGATTTTTAATTGCCTTTCATCCATTTTAATTCCATTCCATTCACTTTGGATCCATAATTGTTCCCTATTTGATTACCTTGCCCTGTGAAACCATTTTTTGTTAAGAAACTTAATCCAGTTAAGCCATATTTTTTACTCCATTAGCCAAATGGCCTAAACTACTCAATCTTACCCTCAGCTATTGAATTCCATCACCCAAATTCAAACAAAACCCATAGACTTTATAACTAGCCTAATATCTTTCAAAACAAAGCTAAATTTTACAGAGAGAGCCCTCTCTGGGTACAGATTGGCTAGATTCTGTACCTAAAAGTTGGTTTGTGGTTACCTCGGACCCCTTTCCTCTTCCCAACAACTTCAAGGAAAATCTGAGTGATAACATAGTGGCGACTCCGCTGGGGAACTGAATAATTTTAATGTTACTATTGTTTACTTTATAAACTATAGATGGAGCCTGAAGATTAGCCAGGTAGCCTTTGAACAGCTTTTGCTCTGCAATTGCACAAGTAAATAAATGCTACTTCAGTCTATCTCCGGTCTATTTTATGAACTGAACTTTGGTTTCAAACGTTTGATCAGTTCCTTTAGTCAAATAAATCTTTAAGAAAATTTAAATCCAATATCTGAAACTTCTTAAAGAGATTGTTGAAGTTGTATTATTCATTCCATTTAGACAAAAAACCAAAAAATATCACGTAGAAACCTGGCTTCAAAAAGGATTCGTTACACCAGGGCTAATCCCGATCCAAATCCACCGCATGTGTTTGAAAATCCGAATTTGATCCCCAAAATTCTTAGGAGTCAAGATAGTCAAGAAAGCTCTAGTAGTTCTTGACCTCTCTATAGATCAATATCCTGTCCTGTGAAGTGGATTTATCTTGAGGACGAACCTTTTGATGAGCAATTGGAAACATCTTTATTTGTAAAATTTTCTGAATCTGAATTGTCCAATTTGTTTCTAGACCCAGTTTTTCTTGAAGATTTACTACTTGAATTTGTTACTTCACATCTTGATAAACATTTGCAACATTCCATACAATCTGAGCTTACTTCTGAAGGAACATCAAATATTTCTGTAATCACTTCAGCCTCTCCAAGTTCATCAACATTTCCTCAAACATCTCAACCTCAAATTACCCCTTCTACTCCTCCACCCACCACTCATAGACCAACCTCACCTGTTATTTCATCACTACCTTTTCCAATGGAAAACAGATATGCTCCTTTGGTATTACCAGCTAATCTAGGGGCTATGCCTCAAGATTACCAAAGTAAAATCACTCCTTTTGATGGTTCTGGTACTTACACTGCACAACAACATACTAAAAAGATGACCGGTTATTTTGAAATTTATGAAATAGATGCTAATGATGTAAGAATGAGAATATTTGTCCAAAGTCTTACTAGAGAATTTAGAACCTGGTTTAGAGCCCTTCCTGCAAACAATGTTACTGACTTAGAAGCTCTTTATAGATCATTTTCAAACAGATGGGAAAAGAAGAAAGATCCTCTTCAAATCTTATCAGACTTTGGAAAATTAAAGAGAGGACCAAATGAGACTGTGCAAGATTACATCACCAGGTTCAATGAGGCTTACAATGCTATTCCCCAAAATCTTAGACCTCCTCCAGATTCAGTATTAATCAAATTCCCTGATGGATTTGATTCTGATATGGAATATCATCTCAGGGAAAGAGCTCCTCAAACTTTAGAAGAAATGCAAAGTATAGTTGTTGGTGTTGAAGCCAACCTGATAAAGAAACGAGCTAGAGGCAGAGCTGAAAGGAGAATGCCTTGAAATGAAGAACCCGTATCATTTGAAAAGAAACTAGATGTTATCATTAAAGGGATGGAAAGGCTAGGAGATAGAGTAGAAACAATTGAAAAGAAATCTCCTTGGGATGGTCAACCAAGCAATACTGTGAGAAATCCAAATTTCAGAAGGAACCAAATAAAAATACTGGAAAAACTGGTCTTGACCAAAATATTAGGCCCCCATTCCAGGAAAATTATATTGAAGCCTCAACTTCTGAGGAACCAACTGAAGATGCTTAAATAAACAACTTGACTGAACACAAGAACGAACAAGAAATTTTCTTGAAACCAAGATGATCAAGAAGCTCACATTCTTAAGAAATTTCAAACCCATTCAGGAGAATCATTTGACTTTAAGGAAGGATATGATACAGCGATTTACGAAGTTCACAAGAAATATAATTTGAGGAGCAGAAGAATTGATGTTCCGAAAACAAGTAAACAGAAAGCTACAAAACAGCCCCACAAAGGTAAAACCAATACTACCCCTGTACATATTATTTCTAGATCAGATCCTAATCCTGCCAACCCAATAATTGACGATGTATCCAATACTCAACTGAATAACAAAAAACTTTCCAATACTCTTCCTCCTAAAGGAAATGTAGAGGAACCTCCAGAAGTTGATTCGGAAACAACTTCAGCCCACAACCCCATTCCTGAGAAGGAAAAAAATACTGAAAACAAAAAATAAAAAGACAATCCAACTGTTTGAAATACAAGGACTCAGACTGAAAAACCTTTTAATTTTGGAAGCTGAAGTAGGAAAATTAAAAATAACTATTCCATTGTCAGAATTAGCTAAACATGATGTCTACAGAAGCCAAATCAATAGATCACTCAATATTACTAGAAGTGATGATTCAGTAAATGTTTTTGATGACCAACCCAAATTACTTTTTGGCCCTGAAGTAAATGGAAAATCGGGAAGTGGAGGAACTCCTCCATTCTATGTGAGTTTGAACATACATGATAAAATACTTCATAATGCCATGCTTGATTCTGGGGCATCTCACAATCTAATGCCCAAGGTTGTAATGGAGAGATTAAACCTAGACATCACCAGACCATATAAAGACCTCTTTGTTGGAAATATTGTCATTGATGGCAAAGGAAGTGGCAAAGGAATTGGCATCTGAAATAGTAACTAGAAACAGAGAAAAGAAATATAGGCAAAGCCGTTATCACAGCAGTAGAGGCAGAGGCAGAGCGACAGAAACAGTAGAGGCAGATACACAGTCGTTATTCCTAGAATCGCATACCCCACTGGAAGATACACTAAAAAATTGGAGCAGCAAAGTATATATATATATATATATATATCATTCCAGGAATTGTATACTCCAGCGGAAAAGTATATATTGTGCTTTATATACAAAGGACTAAAGCATAGATATACATATGTATAGCCATATGTAGCGCGAGATTCAAAGAAAAAAAGTACCATAAGGCGGGACCCCTTACCCAATCGCATCGGAGATTATAAGGGCAGTGGAACGTATAAACCAAAGAATTGCGATTGCGATTGAGAGCTCGAACCCGATGCGCTTGTAAACCATAAGAAACAAGTATTTGAAGTCCAGCATGATCGCATCGGAACAATCTAATCACATCGGAGAATATAAAGGGAGTGGAATGTCCATACAGGAACTTGCGATTGCGATTAAGTTTCGGACCCGATGGGTTTATAAAACATAATGAAGAGATTGGAACCTTGCGTATAATAGCGGAACCGTGACCAGATGAACATTGATGATAGTTTATGGTTTTCATCGCATCGCCTTTCGGTAATAAGCGGCATTTCCTGGATGGGGGGTGATTCCATAGAAACATTGACACGTGGCAAGGTGGACCCACGGAAAATAGCCTATCACTGCGCGCCATCACGCGTTATTGTTCGACCCAGGATGCCCAGCGATATTGATACATACCGTTGATCTAGGAAGATGCCATCGGATGGTGGCTGTGTTCGGAAGGTGCACGAAGGATAACCCAGGTACGGTGCGCCATTGCGCGTTATATCCCGTGAAATTTACCCAAGCGATATCCGTTGGATTGGATGTTGCGGTGCGATGGAACGTGAGCCCTTCGATCGGGTCGATTGTTAGTACTGGGCCCTAGTTTAATTTATATTGCTAATTTCCAAAGGTTGTGAATAATATATATTTATCAAATTCCATGAATTTGATAAATACAATTCCAATAAAATAAAGAATACCATCAGCGGCATGATAATGATACTTAACCTTGGCTATAGTATTATTTGGCGGAAATAAAGATTACCTTTGGGGCGATTCGTGCATGAAAGAACGAAAATTGGGATTTCAATTTGGATTGGTTCGACTTTTAATATAAATACCATTAGCGGTTGAGTGGTTTTCTACTCATGGTATTGATAAAGGCTAAACTATATAAGGAGAAGACGATTTTTGTACAAGGTGTGCATGTGTAAGGGTGGTGAATGAATAAATTTCTCTAAAGAATATCTGCATGGATGAAATCTATTCTTAATTGATCGGAATCTATGATGAACCCATGGATATAATGATATGACGATGATGAAATCATGAAGAACTGGTGCAAGTCTACTAAAGAAAATGAATAAATCTAGTGGCCTACAAGGTATGGAAGCTGTTGGATCCAGTATGAAAATTGATGAAACGTGGTCCACAATGGTGCTGAGGGTCGAAGCCTTCAGTGAGGGGGTTGTAGCTCCCTTCCAGTGGTAGCTGGTAAACGAGGTAGTAGCTCCCTTCCAGGAGAGGCTAGTAAACGAGAGCAGGGGGTTGTAGCTCCCATCCAGGAGAGGTTGGTAAACGAGAGAAGGTTGTAGCCTTCTGCGGGTGGGTGCCTACGTGATGGTATGAGTCTGCGCCAGTACATGGTTGTAAGATGTTTTCTTTATAAGAAATATTGAAGACTGAGATGACGGCAGCGGTGGTTTTCTCCCAACTTGGGTTTCCACCTTAAATCCTGGTGTTCATGTGTGTTGTTTATGTGTGATGATTTATTCTGTTCTTACTGCACATGTTTACTGCTTACTAAACATCTAATGAATGAATGATGCAATGATCTAAGTAAAGAATTATCTGCATAATGAGATCTCTGGTAATACGCAAGTTTTATTAATGATATCCGCATGTATACGCGAGTTGGGTTCAGTAAAGTAGCGTATGGGTTTTAGAGAAAGAAAAATTAAAAGTTTCCAGTTAGCACTAAATACTGATTCACCCCCCCTCTCAGTATTTTTCCCAACAATTGGTATCAGAGCAAGTTCTTCTGCAGAAGCTTGATCGCTTGAAGGAGATCCGTCGCAATGGGAAGTCATGAAGGATTATTTTCTCTAAAGCCACCTCTATTCAATGGAAGTAATATGTTATTCTGGAAGATACGAACAAAAGCATATTTGCAAAGTCTTGGTGCAAAAGTATGGGCAATTTTGGAAAAAGGTTATCAGTATCCAGCAATTATTCCTACTGATACAGCAGAAAGGAAGAAATATGAAATCAATGCCAAAGCAGTCAATGTTTTATTAGGAAGCATGTATGAATTAGAATTTGTTAAAGTGATGCAGCTAAATTCAGCAAAAGAAATATTGGACAAAATCATTCAAAGCTATGAAGGAGATACAAAGGTAAAAAGTGCAAAACTCCAAACTCTCAGAATTGAATATGAAAATTTAAGAATGCATAGTGATGAGAGTATTGTCAGTTTCTTTTTACATCTAGATGATATTATAAATCGTATGAGAAATTTGGGTGAAACCATAACCGATACTACTCTGGTGGAAAAAGTCTTAAGATCTTTGACTTCAAAATTTGAGTCAAAAGTATCAACCATTGAAGAAAGGCAAGATCTGCAAACTCTTACTATTGTTCAACTACATGGTATTCTAACTGCTTTTGAAATGAGAAAAGAAGGTCCCTCTCAAATCAGAGAAGTTGTCTTTAAGGCATGTGCAAAAGGAAAAGAAAAGGAAGTTGTCAAGGAATCAAGTTATATATCAAAAGAAGAAGAAGAAAATTTTGTGAGAAGACTCCAACCAGGTACTGGAAGATTCAGAGGTAAGCTTCCCTTCAAGTGCTTTGCTTGTGGAAGAGTTGGTCATTATGCTGCTAAATGTCCTTATGAAGAAAATCATGATAAAGGGAAACAATTTGGAAAGGGAAAGAGTTATTATACAAATGAAGATAATGATGAAATGTAAAATGAGGATGAAGAAGATTCTGACCAAGATCTACAAGTGCTCATGGCAAGGAAGCAAAAGAAGGCTACTCAAAGAAAGGAGATACCTCAGAAAACATGTGCAACAGAAAATGAAGAAGATGAAACGAGTATTGATTGTTGTTCTTGTGATTCACTTTCTTGTGCATGCAATGGTGAAGATAGTGAAAGTAACAGTATGGGTCTAGAAGCAAATCTCAAGATCAATGATGAAGATCAAGTTAAAAGGAAGGAATCTATCTATAAAGATGTGATCTCTAGAATGAATGAACAGATAAACAAGTATCAAAGGTTGTATGATTATGCAACCAATCACAGTGAAGGACTTAAAGCAGAAATCATCTCTCTCAAAACAGATATGGAAAAATCAAATAAGAAGAATGAAGAAATTTTACAAACTTTTGAAGAAAAAAAAAATGGGTTGAAAGAAGATATTTTAAAATTGAATGATCAAGTAGAAGAAGGAAGAAGGGTCGAAGAAAGTATGAAGAAGCAATGCCAATGATTGGAGGTTGAGGTAAATATTTTGAAATGTAAATTAGAAGAAAAAGATAAACTCTTGAGGTTTCAAGATAGTACTAAGATTCTAGAAAATATTCTTAGTAATCAAAGGTTTCCTTCTATTAAATTTGGTCTTGGTTTTCATGAAACTATTAAAGGAGAATCTAGTTCACAAGGAAGTGCTAAAGATTCAAAGGATATCAATGCAAAATCTGAAGTGTTGAAAGAAACAGAAGGTCAACCGACAATCATGAACTCTCAAAAGAATTCATTCCCTCCTTTGATCAATAATGTTGAATGCTTTAAATGTCATAATTATGGGCATGTTGCAGCCAATTGCAAAAGAAGATTGTTTTAGTCACAAACAAACAGATTCTACACAGAAAAGTACTCAGGTTTCTTTAAGGGATATTGTTTTTCATGCAGCAAGTTTGGTCATAAAGCAGCTGATTGCAATAGAAGAAAGAATAGAAAAACACATTATGATCCCTATGCTTACTTTTCTGGTCACACAAGATGTTATTATTGTAACAAGTATGGACATGTAGAAAAAGAATGCAGGATGAATAGATCTGAGAATTGGATAAATTTCAGCACACAATAAGAAACTTCAAGCAAAGCTGGAAAAAGAAGGAGGACCGGTCAGAAACGTAGGGAATATTGACCCTAATGTAGTCATCTGTTTCTAAAAAGTTTACTTATCATAATGACTGCAGGAGTGATGTGAGATACACTATAGGAATCAGTAAGGTATCATCACAAGGGGAGCAATATATGTGATTCCCATGGTTGGTTCGGTAATTCTGGTTATGTTTATTTCTGACAGTGCATTTGATGTGAAGAAGCCAGGTACAGGTGGCATAAATTCAGGGGGAGATGGAGTTTTGAAAATTTTTCTATACTTCACTTCCTATATGCGGGTTTCATGAACTAAAGTCGCGTATACACGCTAGTTCCAATGGAGACAGAAGCATATGCTTTTCTGTTAAGGAAAATAGTGAGATGGCTGAAGGACAGGAGAACAGGTTCAGGGGGAGCATTAGCCTTGCTGAGAGTAATGCATTATTGGCATTATGATGGTTCTAAAATATGATCTCTCTCTTGAGGTCTTTTTGGTATTGGTTATAAAAAGTCATATTTGCATTTTGATCAAAAGGCTATGTTGAGACCTATGATGTAAATTGTTATATTTAGTCATGTAAGGACTTCTTCAAATTTTCAAACCCACTTGGTTGGGTAGTTGAGTCAAAATGTGTAAATCCACTTGGTTGGATCATTAATGTAAGTATGAGTCCTTGGTGATAGGAAATGTCATAGAGTCATGTACTTCATTGAAAAATATGTTTGAAGATTCAACATGAATTCAGGGGGAGCATGGTAACTTCAGTGCACATCAGATCTACAGAGCTTTTCTTTCTACAAGAAAAGAAAAACCTTGTTTTGGTATTGATCCGCCCTTTGCCATTGATGTCAAAGGGGGAGGAAAAGAAGAAAAGGGCTTCTATAAGACAATCAGAGGAAGAGTATTTCCATCAATGCCAAAGGGGGAGATTGTTGGAAATATTTTCATTGATGGCAAAGGAATTGGCATCTGAAACAGTAACTAGAAACAGAGAAAAGAAATATCAGCAGAGATGTTATCACAGAAGTAGAGGCAGAGGCAGAGCGACAGAAATAGCAGAGGCAAAGACACAGCTGTTATTCCGAGAATCACATACCCCACTGGAAGATACACTAAAAACTTGGAGCAGCAAAGTATATATATAATATAAATCTCATTCCGGGAATCGTATACTCCAGCGGAAAAGTATATATTGTGCTTTATATACAAAGGACTAAAGCATATATATATACATATGTATAGCCATATGTAGCGCGAGATTCAAAGAACAAAAGTACCATAAGACGGGACCCCTTACCCAATTGCATCAGAGATTATAAGGGCAGTAGAACGTATAAACCAAAGAATTGCAATTGTGATTGAGAGCCTGGACCCGATTGGCTTATAAACCATGAGAAACAAGTATTTGAAGTCCAACATGATCACATTGGAACAATCTAATCCATCGGAGAATATAAAGGGAGCGGAACTTCCATAAAAGAACTTGCGATTGAAATTAAGTTCCGGACCCGATGGGTTTATAAAACATAATGAAGAGACCGGAACCTTGTGTAGAATAGTGGAACTGTGACCAGATGAACAGTGACGGAATTTTATGGTTTTCATCGCACCGCCTTTCGGTAATAAGCGTTATTTCCTGGATGGGGAGTGATTCCATAGAAAATTTGACACGTGGCGAGGTGGACCCATGGAAAAACGCCTGTCACTGCGCGCCATCGCACGTTATTGTTCTACCTAGGATGCCCAATGATATTGATAGATACCATTGATCTGGGAAGATGCTATCAGACGGTGGCTGTGTTCGGAAGGTGCACGAAGGATAACCCAGGTACGGTGTGCCATCGCGCGTTATTGCCCGTGCAAGTTACCCAAGCGAAATCCGTCAGATTGGATGTTGCGGCGCGATGGAACGTGAGCCCTTCGATCGGGTCGATTGTTAGTACTGGGCCCCAGTTTAATTTATATTGCTAATTGCCAAAGGTTGTGAATAATATTTATTTATCAAATTCCACGAATTTGATAAATAAAATTCCAATAAAAGAAAGAATACCATCAGCAGCACGATAATGATACTTAACCTTGGCTATAGTATTATTTGGCAGAAATAAAGATTACCTTTGGGGCAATTCGTACATGAAAGAATGAAAATTGGGATTTCAATTTGGATTGGTTCGACTTTTAATATAAATACCATTAGCGGTTGAGTGGTTTTCTACTCATGGTATTGATAAAGGCTAAACTATATAAGGAGAAGACAATTTTTGTACAAGGTGTGCATGCGTAAGGGTGGTGAATGAATAAATTTCTCTAAGGAATATCTGCATGGATGAAATCTGTTCTTAATTGATCAGAATCTATGATGCACCCATGGATATAATGATCTGACGATGATGAATATTTGGTTTTGATCGACTGATGAAATCATGAAGAATTGGTGCAAGTCTACTAAAGAAAATGAATAAATATAGTGGCCTACAAGGTATGGAAGCTGTTGGATCCAGTATGAAAATTGATGAAACATGGTCCACAATGGTGCTGAGGGTCGAAGCCTTCAGTGAGGGGGTTGTAGCTCCCTTCTAATGGTAGTTGGTAAACGAGAGCAGGGGGTAGTAGCTCCCTTCTAGGAGAGGCTGGTAAATAAGAGCAGGGGGTTGTAGCTCCCTTCCAGGAGAGGCTGGTAAACGAGAGAAGGTTGTAGCCTTTTGTAGGTGGGTGCCTGCATGCTGGTATGAGTCTGCGCCAAGACATGGTTGTAAGAAGTTTTCTTTATAATAAATATTGAATACAGAGACGACGGCAGCGGTGGTTTTCTCCCGAATTGGGTTTCCACCTTAAATCCTGGTGTTCATGTGTGTTGCTTATGTGTGATGATTTAGTCTGTTCTTACTGCACATGTTTACTTCTTACTAAACTTCTAATGAATAAATGATGCAATGATCTAAGTAAATAATTATCTGCATAATGAGATCTCTGGTAATACGCAAGTTTTATTAAGGATATCCGCGTGTATACGCGAGTTGGGTTCAGTAAAGTAGCGTATGGGTTTTAGAGAAAGAAAAAGTAAAAGTTTTCAGTCAGCACTAAATATTGATTCACCCCCTCCTCTCAGTATTTT
Organism: Pinus albicaulis; assembly: GCA_034641835.2. NCBI lineage: Eukaryota > Viridiplantae > Streptophyta > Pinopsida > Pinales > Pinaceae > Pinus > Pinus albicaulis. The sequence goes on from CM076577.1 coordinate 354,684,125, forward strand.
TCCCAACACTCTTTTATTTTGATTCAAGTCAGGTGAGATGTTTAGGAATAATCAAAGATTTGTGTGTTACATTGGTTCAATACCCTGCAGAAACAATTTTAATGGATATAGTAGTAGCAGATATTCCTCCAAAATATTTTATGCTATTGTCTAGATCTTGGGGTGCAAAACTTGGAGGATCTCTTCAATTAGATATGTCATATGCTACTATTTCAGTTTTCGGCCAACCTAAGAGACTATACAAAGAAACTTTAATGAAATATGTGGTCAGTAGTCAGGAGAAGCCTGAAAATTTCCCCATTTACTTAGTACACTCTGATATGGACTCATTTATTCTTTATAGTGTTAAATTTGATCCCTCCACTGAATTAGAAGTTCCATCAACTGAACCAAAAGAAATTGCAAATAAATCTAGTTTTCAAATTCAGGAAAGCTCCGAGGAAAAAGAAACATCAGATACCCCAGAAAAACTTGAAGAAAGAAAAAAACCAGATCTCACTGTTAAGAAAGTTCCTGAAACTCCTGATACCAATTATGAACATGAAATTCTTTTTCACTTAGAATTTGATGGTTCTGTTAATAAATTAGGAGCAGGAGCTGGAGTTTGGGTGCACAACCTTGAAAATGATCATGATGAAGGCCATGCTTACATATTGAACTTTAAATGCACTAATAATATGGTAGAATATGAAGTTCTTTTGTTAGGGCTTAAACTTGTCAAAAGATTAGGGGAAATTAGAGTATCATTCATAGGAGATTCTGATTTAATCATTCAACAGATCAAAGGTCACTTTTTGACAAACGATCCCAGACTGATAGAATATAGAGGAACAATTGTAGAGATTCTCAATACTTTTCTACAGACTCAGCTTGCCAAAATCCCAAGAAAACAAGATTTGCATGCTCATAGTCTTGCAATGTTTTCTAGCACTTGTAAATTACCATTTGAACCTAATCATTAGTTCACAGCTGATATTAGACACAAACCAGCCATACCAGACAATCTTAACAATTGGAAAGTGTTTGCAAATGACAATCAGATTAACAATTTTCTGACTTTAGAGAATGAATTTTCTAATAGTAACATAGATGAAGATACAGTCATTGAATCTAATCAAATAAATGAACAAGAAACAGACATTTCAGAAGAGAGTGCAATTCAAATGCTTCATCCAACAAAGTTCACCAAAAAAGAAATTCAATACCTTAAACAAATGGAAGTTGATAAGATTATAGAAGAAGAATCTGAGATCATTAATTTGAAATATAATCATTTGCCTAAAGGATTAACTCCTCTAGAAGATCTTTTTGACTCTAATGATATTCCAAAGAAACCCAAAATGGAACCATTGAAATCTGATATTGAGGAACATAATCTGGGAACTGAAGAAAATCCTAAAATAATAAAGTTATCTAAATCTTTGCCTCCCGATCAAAAATTAAAATATATTGAACTAATAAGAGAATTCCAAGATGTCTTCGCCTGGAGTTATGAAGACTTGAAAGCATATGATACCTCTATAATTCAGCATACAATACCTCTGAAAGAAAATCAAAAACCATTTAAGCAGAAACTCAGAAGAATCAACCCTGTATTGATACCTTTAATTGAAAAAGAAATCAAACGAATGTATGAAGTAGGGATAATTGCTCCTATTAGATTTTCAGAGTGGGTGTTTAACTTAGTCCCTACTAGGAAGAAAACTGGAGAGATAAAATTATGTGTTGATTTAAGAAATGTAAATAAGGTTTCTTTGAAGGATAATTACCCTTTGCCCAAAATGGATCACATTTTACAAAGGGTAGTAGATGCTTCAAGGATTTCTCTTCTAGATGGGTTTTCACGATACAATCAGATTCTGGTTCATCCTAATGACCAGAAAAAAACAACTTTTACAACACCATGGGGTACATTCAAGTACGTTAAAATTCCATTTGGACTTAAAAATGCTGGAGCAACCTTCCAAAGAGCAATGGACATTGCATTTGCAAAAGAAATTCATGAATTTCTTGTTATATATCTGGATGATTTAACTGTTTTTTCTAAATCAGATCAGCAACATTTGGACCATCTTAGACAAGTATTCATAAAATGCAGAAAGTATGGTATCTCTTTGAATCCAAATAAGTCCTTGTTTGGTCTTGAAGAAGGTAAACTCTTGGGCCATATCATTTCCAAATATGGTATTAGAATTGATCCTGCTAGAATAGAAGTTATATTGCAGATACCTCACCCTAGAAATGTCAAAGAACTTCAAGCTTTCATAGGAAAAATCAATTTTTTGAGAAGATTCATTTCTAGCTTAGCTGAACTAATTAGATTTCTTACTAACATGGTAAGAAAGGATTCAAGTATTAAATGGACAGTAGAATCCAAACAAGCATTTGAAGAAATTAAAATGGCTTTGACTAGAACACCAGTTCTTACCAGTCCACAATTTGATAGAGACTTCATAATATTTTAATTTGCATCAGAACATACTGTAGCAGTTGTTTTATTATAAAAGGATGATCAAGGATGTGAAAAACTAATAGCCTTTTTTAGTAAAGCACTAAGGGGTGCATCATTAAAATTCAACATCATGGAAAAACAAGCTTTTGCACTTGTAAAAGCCATAAAGATTTTAAAATCTATATATTGTATTCCCATGTGATAGCATATGTACCAAATTCTATTGTCAAATATATCTTAACTCAAGATGGAATTGAGGGAAAAAGAGGTAAATGGATTGCTACCATATTAGAGTATGATATTTAGATAAAACCTATAAAGCTTATAAAGGGACAGGGATTAGCTCAACTCATGACAGAAACAAATTGCCAAGCCCTGGATATTAATGAACTAGATAACGAACAGGAGATGGCGACTCCACAAATTAGCCAGTCCTTCTTAGATTTCCCTTGGTATGTTGATATAATTTATGTATTGTTAAACCTGCAAGCTCCTCCAGGGTTATCCAAAACAAAAAAGAGGTTTTTAAAGATGACATCTTTAAAGTTTTGTATTTTAGATAATGTTCTCTTTTGGAAAAATCATGATGGTATTCTATTGAATTGTTTGTTAAAAGATGAAGCTGACAAGGCTCTCAATGAATTCCATGCAGGAGACTGTGGTGGACACCTTTATTGGAAATCAACTGTAGACAATATCCTAAGAGATGGATTTTATTGGCCAACCATGTTCTCTTATGTAAAGAAATTTGTTACTACTTGCCATAAATGTCAAATTTTTGAAGGCAAGAGAAAACTATTACCTTTACCCCTGAAACCAATTTCCACTGAAAAACCTTTCCAACAATGGGGCCTGGATTTCATTGGAGAAATCCATCCTCCTTCTTCTGGCCAACACAAATGGATCCTCACTGCTACAGACTATTTCACCAAATGGATAGAAGCAATTCCTTCTAGACAATCCAATGACATTGTTATCGTAGGATTCCTAGAAACAAATATATTATCAAGATTTGGTTGTCCTGAGAAAATCATAACTAATAATGTTGCTGCCTTCAAATCTAAGAAGATGATAAGTTTCTGCAATAAATATCATATCACCTTAAGTCATTCCATAGCCTATTACCCTCAGGGTAATGGACTAGCTGAATCTTCCAACAAGAGTCTCATTAATATTATTAAGAAATTATTGGAGGAAAACAAGAAAAATTGGCATAAGAAACTTACAAATGCACTATGGGCAGACAAACTCACCACCAAAAAATCTATTGAGACTAGTCCTTATGAGTTAGTCTATGGTATTGAGGCTGTATTTCCTTCATCTTTAGGAGTTCCTATAATGAAATTACTTCAAGAAGCTCAGGTTGAACCTAATGATATTCAAAGGAGAATAAATCAGACTATTAATTTGCAGCAAACCAGAGAAGAAGTTTATCAAAGATCCCAAGTATTGCAGGAGAAACTAAAGAATATATTTGATAAAAGGACCAAGGCAGAAGATTTCCAACCAGGAAACAAAGTTTTAAGATGGGATTCCAAAAGAGAGGATAAAGGAAAACATGGGAAGTTTGACTTCCTATGAAAAGGACCTTATATTATTCATGCTTTACAAGGAAATAATACATATTTTCTGAAAAACTTGGATGGTACAGAAACTGAAGAAGGGCTAGTTAATGGTCGAATTTTGAAACATTACTTTGATCCTATTTATTAGGATATCCTGATTTTTAATATGTACATACTATATCCTTTGTAATGTTACAGTTTTGAGTGGAAAGTAACTTACTAGAGTTTAAGCCCGAGGAGAAGGCCCTAAGCTTCAGAAGTATTACTGTCTTACATACAATAAAGCAACAAGGAGAAGAAGATTCCATGGTTCAGTCAAAATCATTTTGAGGCAACTGACCTGCTGTTCTTGACTTTTCACCAGGAAAAGCCATCCCCAAGTGGAGCCAGTGTTAGACTCCTATACCAATAGGTGTCATATATCATGATTGACTTGATGAGCTATGTAATATGTTCATACCTTTTCTTGTTACAAAGGTTTTCCATATTGTTTAAAAAAAAAAAATTTAAAAATTTAAAAATTGTAAAGAGAGTATACCCTAAAAGAAAAATCAAAGGGTGAAAAAAATAAAAATGGCCAAAAAAGTAAAAGAAAATGAACCCCACCAAAAGAAAGGCCAAGGAAGGTGTGAAAGTCTAAATTCCACTACTTTTTGCTTCTATGTAATAAACAAATTGTGTGCAACTTGTGTCTTATGCCATAATTGATGAATAGTCAAACAGTTTAAGCTTGGCTAGTTCATCTTTCAATTTTATGTTTTAGAAATAGAGAATAAAATCTGACCAAACTATTTAATCTTGGCAAATAAGTAGATAGGTAGAGTAAATAAAAGGAGCTCAACAGTTTAATCTGAGCCCTTGGATGTAATAAGGTTAGAATTAGATAGATTTCCACATGTAAAAGAAAAAGTGTGATAAGGGTTTGCCAGTCCAAGTGCACCCTAATAAAGAAGAAAAAATGGCAAGATAAAGTAGGTAGGGTAGGTAGATGATGTTGCAGATATACATGTGATGGATAATGACTCTGGATGTGTTAAATATTTACTTTCATCACAAGTGAAAAGTCAAACACTACACTAGAAGAATTTCAAGCAAAGTCAAAATTATTAACTTCCCTTCTCATTTTTCCCTAAAAAATTCACTAATTTCCCCAAAGTACTAAGGCATTTGAAAATTAGGGGGGCTCAAGGCATTTCCTTGACTTTTGGAGGGACCAGACCCTTGGCCCAATAATTAATAAAAATCCTAAATACTTAAAATCATCTATCATGACATTCACTCACTTCTAAAAAATCTTTTCCTAAGTAAAATCCTATTTTAATTAGGAAAATTATCCAATATTTCATAAAAACCCTTCTCATTAAAGCATAAGTTAAATAGATTAATCTAATGTTTTACACCTAGCGCTTTTTATTCATTTTCCGTATTAATTTCTAATTTATTATTTAAATCCTTGTAAATTTCCCCTTTTCCCGTATTATTTTAAAATTCCCAATTAATATAATATCTTGCCCCGTTGGTTAAAAAATAACCATATAAATTTAATTAATTGGTTGAAATTCCAATCAATTAAAAACCTGACACCCAGCCGCATTTAAAATACATTAATTAACCCTCATGGTTAATTAACAATCTATTCCACCAATCAAATCACCCCCGATGTAATTTAAATTATGTTTAATTGCATTGGGCACGCCAATTAATTGCATATCATCTTCCTCTCGCGACGATCGTTCGATTGACCAATCTAAGATCTATGGTTATTATCAATATCACTGTGCATCCGCGTCCGAATGATAATGCGCAATGGCGAAGTGGTTTTCTGAATAGTGTTGCACCATGCGTCATCCATCGTATGGAATCGCTCGCCCTCCGTTGAAAACCACTCTTTCCCAAAAGCTGTGTGATGGAAACCGCTTACCACCTGCCTCCTGTGACAAAGCCCCCGTACTTGCTGATGTCATCCATTAAAAAAATAAAAAACCCACCAACCTTTGACTTTGTAAATAAAACAAAAGAACCCGTGTCATTTTCATTATCTCATGCAGTGACCAGTGTCCCATGCAACGAATTTCGAAATCAACTGTCAAAGTTTTCCAACCGTTACCTTGCTGAGGAAAATTGCAGTCAAGCAATCCAGAGTTCATCCGCCATAGTCAGAACTTGTTTAGTCATTATTCATTTCCCGGAAAACAGGTATTTACCTAAATTCCCGTTGAGCTCTGTAAATATCCTGGTTTTTGTTTTAAATTCCACACGAAAAACTGCAACAGGGTTCAAGATTGCTCTTTAGTTTATTCCTCAATTCCCAAAACTACAATTTCATTCCCAAAACCTGTGATTGTGCTCATTTTTTCATCAGAACCCAAATTCATTTCTGAATCCACAAGAACCAGAAATGGAAATTCCCATGGCTTTGAATGTCGCACCCCTGAATGCCCCTCACAGATATTTAGACTATCTGCCTATAATAGATAGGGATTTCCAAATTAAATACCTTGTTCTCAGTGAAAATCCTCTTCGAATATTTTTCCACTACAGAGATAAATACCTAAACGGTTCTGACATTTTTGGACTGTGGGAATCTAATATTCCCATGTACCTTATCCCCTCAGTCCACATTTTTCCTGAAATAATCCATTACTTCCATGAAAATTATGATCCCAATCAACGAGTAGTCTTGTCCCCAATTCAAAACGTCCTTTTTCCTATAACTGCTCAGTCTATCAACGAGATGTTACAATTTCAACCTGGTCAAGCCTTGACTCCCCTTTCCATGGGAGAATTACTTGAGAAATCGGTCAATTTATCCCAAAAAGAGTTGAATCACCTTTTCCAAACCTTCATGTTACCAGAACATCAGCCCAAAGGCCCTCCCCCTTATGGTTATACCTTTTTCACTGATATGGGCATGCTTATTCTGAATATGATATCCTCTATAATGGGTTTCAATACTAGTGAATATGTTGATCAATTAACCCTAGTATTGTTGTCAATTTTTACCCCTGGACAGCCCTCTGCTGTCAAGTATGATTTTTCTTCCTACATTACTGATAAAATCCATGATCAGTTCATGAGATTAGAGAATGAAAGAGTGTTCAAGTATTCCTCTGTTATATACCATCTCATGCTTTACTTTCAATCATAGAGTTTCCCTTTCTATGTTAAAAAACTTGATGCCAAAGGAAATCCTAGGTCTGTAATCTTTTGGTCTGCCATCACTCATAATTCCTCTGATTCTCCTTACTCTTATAATGAGTTTATTGACCTATTTTTACACCCTGAAACCACCTTAGTTACAGGAGTCTCCCCTCCTAAGGTCAGTAGTGACATCAAGAAAATTCTCCAACTCTCAAAGAAATACAAGATAGGTGAATGGTACCTATACCGAAATCACATAGAAATCAGAATATATGGGTGTGAGTTATGCCCTTTCAAGTTTCCAAAATATGTCCCAATGAGACTTTTTGCATTAGAGTATTTCAGACAGATGATTAATTCTGACATAGTTCATTTCTGTAATGCAAAGAAAAAGGCTCAACTCAGGATTAAAAGTCAATTAGGTCCCTTTGTTTGTAACTCTAGGGATGCTGGAAAGGAAGCTGAAAGAATCTTAGAAGACTATCTCAAATTACAAAAAAGTTTCTATTGGGTACCTTATGACCCAAACAACTTTATTTGTGATAGAAGAATGAAAAACAAATTATCACCATACATTCATCAAAGAATTCCAGAAATTGAACAGTATGCCAATATGGATGAATGGATGGAAGGGACATTGATAGAACAAGATAGTGAGTAGGACAATGTTGAAAATGTAATGAAAGACCTTGAAAAAATACTTGACCTAGACTCTTTTGGACAGGTGCAGATACCAGGTATTGGTTCTTCTTCTGCTGGGACTTCTCAACAAAATTTACAGGAAATCAATGCATTGGCTATGACAGAATCTAAAGGAAAGGAGAAAGACGCTGATATACAAGTTACAGAGAAATTTACAATGACAGAACAGCCTGAAACTTCTAAAGAATAGGTTCAAGTACAGATTTCTGCTACTCAGACCAATGTGGCAGAAATGTCAATTTGACAAACTCCTCTTAATGTAGAAAAGGGTAAAAAGAGAGATGTTGAAGTAGCTACTCCTGTCAATAGATCTTCTGAACAACCTGATGTTAAAAGACAAAAATTGAATCCTCTTCCAGAAATAGAATCTATTCACGAAATTCCTGATAGTCAGACGCAAGAAGAATTGGGTAGCCAGCAAACATTTACAATCAGTGGGACATCCACTATTTTACAGAGAAAAGAGCTGCAAAGGCAGCAAAGTGCAGAAGTATCATCTTTCAAACCACCAGTGAAAGATGCCTGGGATATTAAAAGGACATTCATAAATATAAAGGCAAGAAATGATCCACTCAGACTTCAAGTTTACAATCAATATTTGAAGATGGCTCCTAAGAATCAACAAAGATTGATGCCAGCCTATGACATCCAACAGGGTAAAATGATAATGAGTCACTTCAAACCCAAAGTACAGCAACCTCAAACAACTGCAGATTATATCAGAACTAATTTTGAAGTCATAGCAAAGGATGTTAATCCTTTGGATCAAATTGAGCTGCATAAACAGACAGGTGAAATGATTTATTCTACTCTGACAGATAAATCAATGATGACCTAGAAATTGCAGGATTATTTGGAGAATACTAATGCTCAATTAAATCTTGAAAAAGCCTCTTCTTAGGCTAAGGACAATAGAATAAAAAATTTGGAGGAAATAATAGTTGGATTGGGTCATAACCCCAAAGATGTCAAGGGTATAGAAGCATTGATCAAGAAAAAAGATGATGATATTGCAGCCTTGAGAAAACAGTTGAAATTACCAGCCTCAAGACATCCAAAGACTGCATAAATCATAAAGCAAAATCTTGAAGAAGAATTGATGGACTTGCTCTTGAAACTGAATGAGCAACTTAATGAAACTGAAAAAGAGCTTGAAAAGGCATTGAAAGACAAGCAGCCTAATATTCTAGCATCTACATCAGAATTAATTACAGGTACATCTACAACAGTTCAGCCAACAGAATTGTCACAGGTACATACTTCTAATTTAAGTATAGAAGAATTAATAAAGTCAATGGAGGAGTTGAAACTCCAAGTTACAGAGCTATAGAGAAAAAAGGTGTAACTCACCACTTTGGAACAAAAATATGATCTCTCAAAGATGAATGTTGCAGATAAAACAAGAGAGGTCAACAAATTAGAAAAATTGGTCAAAGCATTGGAGAAGGATCTCACATTGGAGAAGCCTTTAAAGGAAATAAACGAAATTCTTTGGGACAACATCATCCAGTCAATAAAATATGTCTTGCCCTAAATTCAAATAATGTATGAACAGAATGATTTAGTCAAATTGGCTATGGAATAAATCCTAAAAGCAAGAGAAGAATTGGGAAACATGCCTAAAGAAGCTAATGAACTTATCCACTTTTTAAATACTCAGAACAAGCATCAACTTGAAGAACTTGGCATTCAAGTCGGGACAGGAACAATTTTGGAAATAAAAAGAGTTTTTACCAAAAGAACTCTGATGCAGAACCTAGAACGAAGATGCTCTGATATGCAAGAAGAAATCAATGCCTTCATAAAAAGATTTGATATTTTGTTGAATAAAGGATTGCCTAGTCCTTTAGTTTCAGAGGATAAATTGATGGACCTTGAAAGTTATGTTGAGAAATTGGACAAGCATGTTGACAACCAGGCCAGTTCCTCAACTAGTTCATCAGCAGGAGCAATGCCTATAGGAAAAAGTCTTCATGACAGATTGGAAAATTTGTTTTATCTCGAGCACGAGGTAAAGCATTTGTTCCCAATTCAACCTAATTTCTTTAGGTATACAGAGATAGATGAAACTCTAAGGAAGCTGCAAAGGACCAAAATACCGGAAGCTAAATGGTGGGAAGAAATGTTATAACTTCTGTAAAATTATCCTTACATTTATTTTTGATTATGTACTACAGTAAGTCATGATAAAGAAGGATAAAAGGATAAACAGAGGTTAAAAAGTATCAGTGCAGTTAAAGAGTATCAGTAAAATGGAGCAGATAACACAGAATTACTAAAGAGGACATCAGCAAGCCAAATCATAGGGCCTGCCTCCAGCACATTCTCAAAATAAGGAAACAACACAACATCAGTTATCATTTCTCTTATCTACGAGACCATTTGTCTCTAGTTTGTTGTAAAATACTTATGAGTCATCTTAGATTATATCTCAAGTTGTTATGAGATATTTTTATAATTTTTTGTATAAATACTCCCTCAATTGGAGTATTGAGGGGTGGATTTTTAGACTTTGCTGTAACATTGAGTATTTTGGAATAAAGTGCAGTTGGAGAAATTTTGTGTGGCTAGCTAGATAAGGATTTGATGCGAAAGACTTTTTACAGGATTCTTGTGTCAGACAACGGATCAATAAGTCATCTATCTCTTATGTTTTGAAGTTTTATACTTGTTTATTATCATCTGTGTTTCATATCTAAATAATTAACAAAAAGGAATAAATTAGAAAATGCTTAAGTGAAATCTGTTTTCAATTGTTGTTATTATAAATGTTTTCTTCTAAACTGGTTTAAACAGTGAATTCTTAATTGCTCCTATTTTTCTAGTTTATGCATTTTGATTATTTAGTAAAGAATACTTAATTTCTCTTTATTAATAATCACTCAATTTCCCTCTTTTGAATGTGTTGAAAGATTCTTAATTGCCTTTCATCCATTTTAATTCCATTCCATTCACTTTAGATCCATAATTGTTCCCTATTTGATTACCTTGCCCTGTGAAACCATTTTTTGTTAAGAAACTCAATCCAGTTAAGCCATATTTTTGACTCCATTAGCCCAATGGCCTAAACTACTCAATCTTACCCTCAGCTATTGAATTCCATCACCCAAATTCAAACAAAACCCCTGGACTTTATAACTAGCCTAATATCTTTCAAAATAAAGCTAAATTTTACAGAGAGAGCCCTCTTTGGGCACAGATTGGCTAGATTCTATACCTAAAAGTTGGTTTGTGGTTACCTCAGACCCCTTTCCTCTTCCCAACAACTTCAAGGAAAATCTGAGTGATAACATATTCAAAGGTAGTTAACAAAACCATGAGTGCTACTATGCTTCAAAAGACTATATTTAATTTACAAACTCAAATGAAATTATATAAAGCATCTTTACATGCTAAGGATTTGAGGATCAAGTCCTTAGAAGATTTGGTGATAGAAACTGGAGTGGATCCCTCCAATATTGAAGTTGCTAAAACACTCATAAGGCAAAAGAATGAAGATATTGATGCCTTAAGAAAGCAACTTAAACTTCCACAGAGTGAGCATCCATAGGCAAAGGAGATTCTTCAACAACAAAAAGAAAAGGAGGAGACTATGCAGCTAGTACTGAAGATGACAACCCAAATCAAAAAAATGGAGAATTAGACAGAAGCTCTGATGAAGGAAAATGAAACATTGAAAAGAGAAAATGAGGTATCCATTCCTACAATCATTTCAACAGTCAGTACTACTGTTCCTTCTACACTGGCAGAGCATTTGGCACCAAAAGGAGTATTGGCAACTGCAGTGTCAATAACATCTATAGATACCTCTGCAACTGGATCATCTACATCACAGGTACAGCAAGAAACAGGTACAATAGATATAGTGAAATCTATGGAAGAAATGTTACTGAAAGACAAAGAAATCATCACTTTGAAAAATACTAATCAAAGTCTTGAATCTTCCTACAAGAATGCTTTGATAACTTCTACAGGACATGAATAGAGAGTAAAGGCCTTAGAATAACAGGGAAAGACTTTGCAGAAAGAGGTGAACTTCAGTGAGCAGGTAGCATATATCAAAAATCACCTATGGGCTAATATAATTCAAGCTATTCATTTACAGTGGCCCTCAATATAGATTATCTATGAGCAAAGAGATTTATTGCAAGTAGCACTGTCAGAAATTCAGAAAACTAAAGCAGAACTGGCAGATAAACCTTCACAAGATGTAAGGCTTATTGGATTCTTGAATAGCAAGAATAGCGCTGAATTGGAGGAAATAAACATTCGTGATAGGATTGAAACTATTTTTCAAATTAGGAAAGTCATAACCAAAAGAAATATCATGAATAGTTTAGAGGAGAAATGTGAAACCATGAACTTATCAATCACAAAGTTCCTTGCAAAATATACAACTTTACGAGAAGCAGGTCTTCCAGATATACATGGTTTCAATGAAAAATTGATGGTACAGACTGATTATGACAAGAAGATCAGAGCACATGCCAAGGAACAAGTCAACAAGCCTTTACCACAAGGTTCCCCAAGTGGTAAAGTGGTTTTACAATATTTGGAAAATTTGTTCTTTCTACAGAATGAGATCAAACACTTGTTTGTTATAAAACCAAACTTTGCAAAATACACTGATGCTGCTGAGAATTACAGGAAGTTGAAAGGTATAAAAATACCCAATGCAGAGCAATGGCAAGTATTTCTTGATTGGTTATAACGACATGCAAACAGAGCAGAACAAGTGAAATAATATTTTTCATTTTTATAGTTATCAAAGGGTAAAAGTTTGCAGTGAAAGTGTATCAGGTGAAAGAGCAGAGTCAAAGAGTATCCGGGAATGAAACAATTAAAACAATATTTACTATTGTAATTCTTCATTTTACAGCAGTAGAGTAAAAAAGTGGCAACGTGAAAAAGTATTAGAGGTGAAGCACAGGTTAAAGAATGTAAATTAGAAAGATTGTATTCCAAGCTATCTTCTAATAAGTATTGTTTCCAAGTGCCAGCAAGAATCTACAACAAAGCAACAAATCAATTTTGATAAGATAAATCAGTTCTATTTTTTCTTGATAAGAGGACAGCTTGCCAGTTTTTTTTGCAGCTATCCCTCTTTTTTATGTAATAATCTTTATTTTCTCTTAGAGATATTCCTACATGTCTCTCAGATATTTTGTAATAATTTTGTATAAATACTTCACTCTTTGAAGTATTTATGGTGGAACAAAATTTGTCAAGACTACTATAGACATTTTTGTTGAATACTTTGGGAATTTGTGTGAGTCATTTGTAAAGTAGCAGATTGGAACTAAGTCAAATAGACATCATAACTCAGGATTCTTGTGTTGATCAGATAAGTCAAGTATTTTCCTATTTTCACTGTTTATCTTTCTAAAGTTCCATACATACATTTACATGTTTTCTGTCTTAAATGATTGACTAGGAAAGCTTAAACATGATTAGTGTCAAAAGCTCCCTATTTTTTAGTAGTTATTCATTGATATGTTTTCTGTTGATATCCAAATTAAGAATTCTTAACTGCTCTTAGTCCCTTTTTATCCCTTTCTTTCATCTTCTTTTCCGTAACTTAAGGATCCTTCATTTCCCTTTTGTTCAAATATTACCATTTCATCCAAAAAGCCTATTTCCAAACCCTTTGAAGGTCATCTACCCTGCCCTTATTACATTTGCTCTTTTGACCTTATTTCCCATCTCTGCTTGCTAAGAAATTTGACTCCATAGTCCAATGGTTTGGTAGATCCCTCTGTGGTTTACCTTGAAGTACCTTTTATTCCCACCAAACATTCAAACCATACCAATTGTCTAATTATAACTAGCCTAAAATATTATAACAAAACAAAGTTAAATCACAAGGAGAGATTCCTCTCCAGAATTTAGGAAGGCTAGATCCTGAATTTTAAAAGTAGGTTCTTGGTTACCCCTACTTTTCTTCAACTATAAATCTTCATCCCACAACCTGAGAATTACTAGGGTGATAACATACTAGCGAACATACTGGGGAACTAACCACTCTCCAGTTTTAAGTTTAATCTTAGAGGAAGATTTTTTAAAACATATCTTTCCTACTTTAAGGTTAAGTTTAAATGTCATGGGTATTTATACAATAATCATTCTAGCTCCCAATAAAGTATATTATACTAGATCCAACCCTGATCCCAACCCTGTAGACATAGTAGACAATCTGAACCAGATAGGAAAAAAGAAAAAACAGATTGCTAGTTTAGAAACTGAAGTGCCCCTGAGAAAAGCTAATTCCTTACCCAAAGAATTAGTGAGCTTATCAGATATTGATTTTGATTTCAATTTTGAAAATTCATTATTTAGAAATAAATCTAAAACTGATTTAAAGGAAATTGTCATAGATCTTTTTTTTACTTCTTTTTTGAATGAGAAACAGAAAATTATTTCAGCATCATTAAAATCAAACAAATCTGAAAGTCAAAGTCCAGTAGAAAGGGTTAATGTTACATGAGTTAAAGACATTGATGAAGCTATTAAATTAGCCAATTTTTTGTCTCAATTTAAGCCTCCAGTTTCTCAATTATACACCACAATTTTTCCAGTAGTAGATTCGACTCTGTATGCTGCCACTTCATTTATAGATTCCACTGTCAGTTCACTCACAGAGCCTGTTAGTCCTAAGTTTCCTTTGCAGCCTAGGATCATATATTCATCATACCCTCAATCCACCGCAATTTCATCCATAGAACCATTCATTCCTGAGTTTCCTATGCATCCTAAGATAGTATTTCCATCATCTACTCAGTCCACCACATCCACTACCACTGCATCTACTAGTTATATAAGCACTACTTCATCAACTGTTATAACCAGCACTATTCCTTCCACTACTACTGTACCTCCCAGTTTAGAAAAAATCCAAGTCATGGCAGCCAGATATGCTCCCCTGGTTTTATCCCAACCTCTCAATGATATGCCAGATGGATATCAGAAAATTGTTCCCTTATTTGATGGTCTCTCACAATATTCTTCACAACAACATGTAACCAAAATGAATGACTTTTGTGAGATCTATGAAATAGATGAAGTTGATGTTCAAATGCAATTATTTGCCCAAAGTCTAACCGGAGAAGTAAAAAAATGGTTTAAGAATTTAGCTACTAGTAGTATCAGAGATTTAGCTGCATTTCATAGAGCCTTTATAAATAAATGGGAGAAAAAGAAAAATCCTTTACAAATTTTATCAGAATTTGATTCCATGAAGAGAAATCCTATTGAGTCAGTTCAGGACTTTTGCACTAGATACAACATTATCTACAATTCTATTCCTACAGATCTTAAACCCACTCCATATTCTGTGCTGCTTAAATTCCCTGACTGTTTTGATGTAGACATGGCCTACCAACTAAGAGAAAGAGATGCAAAGACTCTAGAACAAATGCAACTGAATGTTGTCAGTGTAGAAATTAATATCTTAGCCAGAAAGGCAAGACTGAGAAATGAAAGAAGGGTTACTATAAAATAGGAAACATCAAATTATGAAACAAAATTAGATCTTCTTACCAGAAATTTAGACATAGTGGTAGATATATTAGATAACATGGAAAGAAAGCCTACTTGGGACAATCAACCCCAAATAAGGAAATTTTCGGAAAAACAACAATTGTGGAAAGGCTAAAGAGACTGCTCCAGATCAGAGCATAAGAACCCCATTTCAAGAGAACTATGTTGAAATTTCTCATGATGATGATGATGAAGAGGAAGACATTAACATAGTGATGGGGATAGATGAAAGCAATACCCTTTTCCTCACTCAAGAAGATTTAGAAATAGTTGAGCTTCAACAATGTTAGGTCCCTATATCACTAGTATAGCCCCTTATTATTGTTAGTGTAAACCCCTTATTGTTATTATTGTACCCTTGTAACCCCCATTTTGTTATTATTGTGCCCTTAAATTATTATTGTTAGGTCGGCTAGGATTACATTGTGGCCCACTAGGATTACATTATGGCCCCATAGACTCCTATATATAGAAAGGAGGTTTTGTAAATTGTATCATCCAAGAATTGTTCATTTATGTAATGTATTGGAGGTTTCCCCCTCGAAGTGGCTTATTTCTAAGGCGTGGATATCTCTTTTCTTCTATTTTTGGAGCTGGTTACACAACATTTGGTATCGGAGCTTTGGATTCTAGGGTTTCGCTGCTCCAAACAGGTCATCGTGGCATTTTCGCTATAACGTTTTTTCTACGAAGTTTCAGAAGCTGAAATTTTTAGGGTGCGAAGAAAAAATCCTGAGGAAGCTTGTATAAAAATTTCAGAGTTTGGTTAGCAATAATTTCGGAGATATGATCTGTGGAAGTCAGGTATTTTTTCAGGCTCCTAAACAGGTCATCGTGGCATTTGCGCTATAAATTTTTTTCTACGAAGGTTCAGAATCTGAAATTTATATGGTGCGAAGCTGAAATCCTGAGGAAATTCATCAAAAAATTTCAGAGCTTGGTTCGCAATATTTTTGGAGATATGATCTGTGGAAGGTAGTGCTTTTGCAGGCTCCTGAATTTCATCTCAAAGAGGTGATCGTGGGAAAAGTTCAATAACTCTCTCTCTGAAGATTGGATTGGAGTGCCGTCAAAAGTGGTAACATGTACATGGCCTGTAGTTTCTTCGCTATCAATTTCAGAGACAAAGGACAAAACAGCGACACGTGGCAAGTCGTACAAGTTCGCTCTACTGAACCAGTCCAGAATTAGGTCATTGTGGGAGATTGGACACAACTTTGCCTTGGAGAATCAAAATCAGGTCAGACCTGTGGCATTTGAAAGAAGCTTCAGAGGGCTACTACAGGGCTGAATTTCAGATATCGAAGATTTTCAATTACATAGATAATTCAATTTCAATATCGATCTCCTAAAAGATAGTAAAAGGTGTGTATTTTTTTTCCGAATTGCATAAGTCTTGTTTGAAGAATCAAGTTGAATTGATTCCAAGGGAATCTTGTAGAATAGATATCAATATTGGATTCTAAAATGGCCCTAAAAAATAATTCAACACCCATTAAGCCTTCAGAAGGCTCTACTATGACTCATGAAGATGAAGAATTGCAACATGATCTATCAAAATTACAAGAGCAAGTGCAACAGTTTTCACTCTCGCAAAGAGCAACAAAAAATGAAATGGAAGTTTTGAAGAAAGGCATAGAAGTGAAGATGGACGGTTTGAAGAAAGGCATGAAGCTAAGATGGATGACATGAAAGACAACATAGAAAACATGAAGAATGATCTAAAAGCATACATGGAAGGCTTGATGACAAGCTTAAAACCGGAAATGATTCCTAATGGCGGAAATATAGGAGAAGAACCTCATGATGAGAACAAAATAAATGTTAATCGTGATTTCATAAACTCGAATGTTGGTGGGAAGAACCACCATCTTCCAAAAATGGATATGAGGAAGTTTGATGGAAAGGATCCTGTAACATGGATACTACAGATGGAGCAATATTTTGATCTCCATAACGTGCAAAACACACAAAAGGTACGCATTGCAACTTTACATTAGAACAAAATACATTTGTATGGTATCGATGGCTTTGCTCCCGTAAAAAAATTGTCACTTGGTCAATTTTTACGGAGGAAATGATAGCACATTATGAGGATACAAAGAGCAACACCTTCTTTAGCCAATTGATAAATCTCAAACAAAAGGGTTTAGTGGGGCAGCACATTGGGGACTTCCAAAAATTGAATATAAGGGTAACTGATATTCCAGAGGAACACATGATTGATCTCTTCATAGGCACTTTAAAGGATAACATCCAACATGAAGTTCGCATTTTGGAACCTGATTCATTGGAGAAGGCATTCAGGTTAGCAAGAAAAGTTGAATGTAAAATTATGGCGACAAGGAAGCCTACCACTCAATTCTATAAAGAAGGAAGTGTTGCTACGCCTAGATTTCCACAACCTACAAAGTTGACACCACAACAATTGGAAGAAAAAAATAAGCAATTCAGCTTGCTCTGATTGTGACATTCAAAATACATAGGTCCATATACGTGTCAGAAGGTATCTTATAAATTGTGAAAGAAAGAGAAAATGAACAAAGAAGAGGATATACGAGAACCACCCCTGAAAGAAGAAAGAAATGAATCAAACCATATATTAAATACCTTACAGGAATTTTGCCTCACTCAAACTCTCAGATGAAGGACTGTAAGAAGAAAAGGGTAATAGTGTTGATTGATTCAGGTAGCACCCATAATTTTATTCATTGTAAGGTAGCCAAGGAATTAAATTGTTTCCTATACCCAGCACCAGAATGTCAAGTGATGGTTGCAAATGGAGGAACTATAAATTGCTCTGGAAAATGCCATAATATCAAGCTAACCATGGGGGAATATCTGTTGACAAGTCCAATGCTTTCCATTCCTATGGGAGGTGCTGATGTTGTACTAGGAGTACAATGGTTACAATCTTTGGGGACGGTAGCTTTTAATTTTCAAGAAATTTTCTTGAATTTTTTTCAGAAGGAAAGGAAGTCAAATTACGGGGTATTGAAGGGAAGCCAGGAAGGATAATAAGCTCTAATGTCATGACAAAGCTTCTAAAGAAAGAATAACGAGGCGTGATTGCACAATTATGCTCTCTAGAAGTTCCGACATCAAAATCATCTATTCTGCAGATCTCCAACAAGTCTTGGACAATCATTCCAAGGTATTTGAAACTCCCAAAGGACTCCCACCTATTCGTGATCATGATCATGCTATTCATTTGATTCCAGGAAGTGTTCCTCCAAACATCAGGCCTTATAGATATCCTTACTTCAAAAAGAGCGAAATTGAACGTATGATTGCAGAAATGTTAGAGGCGGGTATAATTCAACCTAGTCAAAGTTCTTTCTCTGCTCCTGTAGTATTGGTACCCAAGAAGGATGGATCATGGCGAATGTGTCCGGATTATAGGGAGCTCAATAAGCTCACCATTAAAGATAAATTTCCCATTCCTGTGATTGATGAATTATTGGATGAATTACATGGAGCAATTTATTTTACCAAGTTGGATCTTCGTTCAGGATATCATCAAATTAGAATGAAGACTGAAGATATTCCGAAAACAATGTTTCAAACTCATGAGGGTCATTATGAATTTTTGGTCATGCCTTTTGGCCTTACCAATGCACCTTCTACATTTCAAGGGTTGATGAATTCCATTTTCAAACCCTTCTTTAGAAAATTTGTGCTAGTATTTTTTGATGATATACTAATCTACAATAGGTCTTGGAAGGATCATGTTGAACATGTTGACATGGTGCTCAAACTATTTCAGGAGAAAAAATTATATGCAAAAACATCCAAATGTTTCTTTGGAGTACAAGAGGTGGAATATCTGGGTCATATTGTATCTCACGAGGGTGTTAAAGTAGACCCTAACAAAATTAAAGCCATTAAAGAATGGAAAGTTCCCACAACCATAAAGCAGTTGCGAGGATTTCTCGGGTTAACAGGGTATTATCACAAGTTTGTTAAGAATTATGGGAGAATAGCAGCACCTCTAACAACATTGTTGAAGAAAGATGCATTTTCATGGACTCCTGAAGCAACTAAGGCCTTTGGACATCTTAAAGAGGCAATGTGCCTAGCACCGGTCTTAGCTACGCCAGACTTCACAAAAACCTTTATTGTGGAATGTGATGCCTCAGGAAATGGAATTGGTGCAGTTTTAATGCGGGAAGGAAGACCCATTGCTTTTGAAAGTCGTCCAATCAAAGGAAAGTATTTACAGAAACCTATTTATGAGAAGGAAATGTTAGCAATACTACATGCACTAAAGAAATGGCGAACTTACCTAATGGGAAGACACTTCAAGGTAAAAACTGATCATGATAGTCTTCAACACTTTTTGGAACAAAGACTATCGTCAGAAGAACAGCAAAAATGGGTCACAAAGATGTTGGGTTATGACTTTGAAATAATCTACAAAAAAGGAAAGATGAATGTTGTTGCAGATGCACTCTCAAGAAAGAATGAAGAGGTGGAAGCATTGCTTTGTGCCATTTCTATTATCCAACCAGATTGGATAACTGAAGCAAGAGATGAATGGAAGAAGGACAAAGATGTATGGACACTCATTCAAAAGTTGCAGCAAGATCCTAGTACATCTGACACATTTAGTTGGAAAAATGATTCCTTATGGTACAAAGATCGCTTATATATTTGTAAGAATTCCCAACTAAAACAAAAGATTCTTCTGGAATTGCACACTTCTCCTTTAGGAGGACACTCAGGATTTTTAAAAACTTACCACAGGGTGAAGAAATATTTTTTTTGGGATGGCCTTAAATCTGCTATTCAAAATTTTGTGGCGGAATGTTTGGTTTGCCAGCAGAATAAAGTGGAAACAATTAAGACCCGGGACTTCTACAACCTTTATCCATTCCAAGTCAATGTTGGGAGGAGATTTCAATGGATTTTATAATAGGTTTACCTAAGTCCGAAGGAAAGAGTGTCATCATGGTAGTAGTTGATAGACTTACCAAGTATGCACACTTTGTGCATTATCTCATCCATTTAAAGCAAGTACAGTTGATACTACATTTATGGAAACAATTCAAAAGCTACATGGAAACCCAAAGGTTATTGTGAGCGACAGAGATCCCATTTTTACTGGAAATTTTTGGACGAAGTTATTTTCTTGTTGGTTACTCAATTAACTCATAGCTCATCTTGTCATCCTCAATCCAATGGTCAAACTGAGATAGTGAATAAATGTTTGGAAAGATATCTTCGTTGTTTTGTATCTAATAAACAAATACAATGGGTCAAGTGGTTACCTCTTACTGAATGGTGGTATAACATTTCCTTCCATACTGCAGCAAAAATGACCCCATTTATGGCACTTTATGGATATCATCCACCATCCATCACATCATCTTTAAGGGAAAATTCGAAGGTTCAAGCAGTGGAAGATCACATCGAGCATCAGCAAGAAGTTCTCCAACTCTTAAGGGATAACCTGAATTTGGCACAAAATCGAATGAAACAACAGGCAGATCAACATCGTAGCGAGAGAAGTTTTGATGTAGGAGATTGGGTATTTTTACGGCTACAATCATACAAACAAATGTCCCTCAAGCAAGCAAAGAAGGATAATAAATTATCGCCAAAGTACTATGGTCCTTACAAGGTGTTGCAAAAGATTGGTACTATGGCATACAAATTGGAGCTTCCTGCTTCTTCGCGAGTACATCCAGTTTTCCATGTTTCATGCTTAAAGAAGGTTATAGGTGAAGATCTTCTAGTTCAAATAGTATTGCCAGAACTTGATGGGGAAGGGAAAATCATATTGGAACCTGAAGCAGTCATGGAAAAAAGAACTCGACAACTACGGAATCGATCAATTTCAGAGTATCTCATCAAGTGGAAGAACTTACCCACCGAAGATTCTACATGGGAGGATGAGAATTTTATACAGAAGCACCCAGAGCTACTCAAGTGTTGAGGACAACACTTTTTTGAAGGAGAGGGGTATGTTAGGTCCCTATATTACTAGTATAGTCCCTTATTGTTGTTAGTGTAACCCCCTTATTGTTATTATTGTACCCTTGTAACCCCCATTTTGTTATTATTGTGCCCTTAAATTATTATTGTTAGGTCGGCTAGGATTACATTGTGGCCCACTAGGATTACATTATGGCCCCATGGAATCCTATATATAGAAAGGAGTTTTTTGAATTGTATCATCCAAGAATTGTTCATTCATGTAATGTATTGGAGGTTTCCCCCTCGAAGTGGCTTATTTCTAAGGCGTTGATATCCCTTTTCTTCTCTTTTTGGAGTTGGTTACACAACAAACAACTCAAACTATAATCTAATGAATCTTTTGATTTTAAACAAGGTTATGATTCTGCTATAAACGAAATTCATAGTCAATATAACCTTCGAAGCAAGAAAAATAATGATCCTTCTAACAAAACATCTACTTCAAACCAGAATAAAAAGAAGGATGAAATTCCAAAAAACAAAGTTTTGCAAATTTTTCCTAGAGAGAATAAACAAAACTCCAATCCCTCAAGTCCAAAGATTTTTTATATCACTGATCAAACTGTTCAATCATCTAATTCAGTGAAAAAAACCATCCCAAATCCAAAGAAAACTTCTACGGATTCTAAATCAGCAATTTCTAAAAATGACACTCAAAGAAAGCCTTTGGCTGATAGTTCAAAAACTGATAAAGCTTCTGCTTCTACTCAAACTACCTTTGAAAAAAGAAATAAAGATAGCATTAATTAACATAATCAAACTGGAAATAGTAAAACAACTGGTGAAACTCAAGGAAAAACATCCCAAACAATAATTCCAAAAGATGAATTAGTTCAAGCTATCAAATCTCAGTCAACATTTAATATTCAATCTGAAATATCTAAGTTGAATATAACCATTCCCTTAACCGAATTGGCTAAAAATGACTTGTATAGATCTATTATTACTGAAAACTAAATGTAAATGAAAATGAGGATACAATTAATATGAGTGATGATAGACCTGAATTAATATTTGGTCCAAATGTATATGGCAAGAATTCAGATGGGTCAATACCTCGATTTTACTTAATTCTTACTGTCCATGGTCAGATATTACATAATGCAGAGCTAGATACTAGATCTTCCCATAATCTAATGCCCAAAGAAATAATGGAAACACTGAGTCTAGATATAACCTGGCCATATAAAGATTTATTCTCTTTTGATTCAAGTAAAGTCCAATGCATAGGATTGATTAAGGATTTATGTGTGAACTTGGTCCAATATCCTGGTAAAAGCATGACCATGGATGTTGTGGTAGCTAATATCCCACCAAAGTATGTCATGCTTCTTTCTTGTTCATGGGGAGCAAAGTTGCAGGGATCTCTACAACTTGACATGAGTTATGCCACTATCTCGGTATTTTGACAGCCCAAAAAGCTTTACAGAGAAACCTTAATGAAGTTTATGATCAGTAGTGCCGAAAGACCCACCAATTACCCAATCTATTCAACTCCCACTAATCTTGATTCCTTTATTCTTTGTAACTCTGATCATAATAATATCCAAACTAAGCTCACTAATATAAAGCCTAAAATAATGGAGGATTACATTGGTCATGAAGATTTATGGCATTTAGATTTTGATGGTTTAGTAAATAAATTTGGAGTTGGAGTTGGTGTGTGGATCACCAACATTGAAACTAGCCATTCCCAAGGGCATGCCTTTATATTGAATTTCAAATGCACCAATAACATGGTTGAATATGAGGCTTCAATCCTAAGTCTCCAAATCATTAGAAAATTGGGAGGTCAAAGAATATTGATCATGGGAGATTCGGAGTTAGTTATCAAACACATAAACGCAGAATACTCTATCCACAATCCCAGATTGGCCAGATACAGGGACACATAAAAAGATTTGGTGGAAGATTTGTTAGAAAGCAAGTTTGCCATTATTCCTAGAAAACAGAATTTACAAGCCCATTGTTTAGCAACCTTTGCCAGCACCTGCAAACTTCTATTTTCACCAATACAAAAATACACTGTTGAAACCAAACACAGACCTATTGTCCCAGATAATGTAAAATACTGGCAATTTTTTTTCAGAAGATGAATAGATTTATCACTTTTTGAACAACGAAGGAGAGTTTCAGAATTTCTAAATTGATAATGATTGTAATATAGATTCACCTTGTAACATAGATTCAAATTTTTGTCAAATAGATGATCTAGATTTGCATACTTTTGATATACCCACTATATTTACTCAGAGTGATATAGATGACTTGGAAAAAGTAGATATAGAGGAAATGATTGAAGATGAGATAGATTTAATAGATTTGAAACATAACATTTTACCAAAAGGTTTGGCTCCCTTAGAAGACTTGTTTGATTCCAATGATGTGCCCAAAAAGCCAAAAATGGAACCAGTTAGGTCTGATATTGAAGAGTGTAACATAGGAACAAATGAAAAACCAAAAATGATCAAAATGTAAAAATCCTTACCATCAGAAGAAAAGGTTAAATATATAGAACTTTTGAAAGAATATCAAGATGTCTTTGCATGGGGTTACGAAGATCTAAAAACTTACAACAAAGACATAATTCAACATAAGATTCCTTTGAAAGAAAATCAAAAACCTTTTCAGCAAAAATTAATAAGGATTAATCCAATTTTGTTACCTTTAATTGAAAAAGAGGTTAAACAAATGTATGATGCACACATAATTGCACCAGTCAGATATTCTGATTGGATTTCTAACTTAGTGCCTACCAGAAAGAAAACAAGAGAAATTTGACTATGTATAGACTTCAGAAATCTCAATAAAGCTTCTTTTAAAGACAATTACCCCTTGCCTAAAATGGACCATATTTTGCAAAGGGTGGCAGGTTCTTTAAGAATTTCCTTACTAGATGGTTTCTCTGGTTATAATCAAATTCTAGTTCATGAAGATGATCGAACTAAAACTGCATTTACCACTCCTTGGGGAACTTTCATGTATGTGAAAATGCCTTTTGGATTGAAAAATGCAGGAGCTACATTTCAGAGAGCCTTGGATATTGCCTTTGCTAAGGAAATCCATGAATTTTTAGTTATCCATATTGATGATATTACTATCTTTTAAAAAACAAATGATGAACACTTGGATCACCTGAGACAAGTCTTTATCAAGTGTAGGAAATATAGTATATCCTTAAATCCTAAAAAGACTCTTTTCAGACTAGAAGAAGGAAAATTGTTAGGACACATAATCTCCAAGGAAGGCATTATGATAGACCCTGCAAGAATTGAAGCTATTTTGAACATTCAACCACCAAGGAACATAAAATAACTTCAAGAATTCTTGGGTAAAATCAATTTTTTGAGAAAATTTATCTCTAACCTGGCTGAAAACATAAAAGAACTCAACAATATGCTTAAAGAATAATCTGCAATAAAATGGACTGTTAAAGCCAGGCAATATTTTGAATCCATAAAACAGGCCTTGACAAAAGAACCAGTCCTAATCAGCTCAGATTATACAAAAGATTTCATAATCTTTTCATTTTCCTTAGAACATACCATAGCTGCAGTTCTACTGCAGAAAAACAATCAAGGTTTTGAAAAACCAATAGCATTTTTTAGTAAAGCCCTTAAAGATGCACCTCTGAAGTACAATATAATGGAAAAACAAGCTTTAGCCTTGGTTAAAGCCATAAAGGATTTCAGAGTTTACATACTCCATTCCCACATCATTGCATATGTCCCCAATGCCGTAATCAAAGATATTATGACACAAGATGGACCTGATGGTAGGGGAGGAAAGTGGATTGCCACTATCCTTGAATATGATCTAGAAATCAAATCTAAAAATCTCATTAAAGGACAGGGTTTAGCCAGATTGATGGTTGAATCCAATTGTAATGCTTTAGATATAAATTTCATTGCACAAATAGACGACTAGGAAGATATGGCGACTCCATGATCAGTGAGGCCTATCTAGACTCACCATGGTACTCTGATATTATCTTTGTACTCACATATTTACAAGCTCCTCCTGGGTTAACTAAAACCAAAGCTAGATTCATTAAAAAAAAAAGCAATGAGGTTTTTTATACTAAATAATGCACTTTATTGGAAAGAAAATAGTGGGATTTTACTAAATTGTTTATTAAAATCAGAGGCTGACAAAATTATTGAGGAATTTCATGGAGGTGACTGTGGAGGCCACTTATAATGGAAGAGTACAATAGACAAAATACTGAGAGCTGGCTTCTACTGGCCAACTTTATTTTTTGATGTCAAAAAATTTGTTACCTCTTGTCACAAATGTCATATTTTTTAAGGGAAAAAGAAACTATTGCCCTTGCCTCTTAAGCCTATATCTACTGAAAATCCATTTCAACAATGGGGTTTAGACTTCATTGGTGAAATCCACCCTCCATCCTCAGGCCAACATAAATGGATTTTAACTGCTACAGATTATATTACCAAGTGGACAGAAGCCATTCCTACTAGGCAAGCCACTGATTCAGTTATAATCTCATTTATAGAAAGTAATATTTTGTCAAGATTTGGATGTCCACATAATATTATTACTGGAAATGCAGCTGCATTCAAATCCAAGAAAATGATTTGTTTCTGTCACAAATACCATATTACCTTAGGTCATTCCACCGCTTATTATCCCCAGGGTAATGGTTTAACCGAGTCATCAAACAAAATCTTAATCAATATCATCAAAAAATTACTTCAAGAAAACAAAAAGACCTGGAACAAAAAGCTATTTTATGCCTTATGGGCTGATAGAATTACCACAAAGAAGTCTATTGGAACTTCACCTTATCAGATTGTTTATGGAATGGATGCAGTTTTCCCCTCTTCCTTGGGTGTTCCAGTCATGAAGATCATTTAGGAATTACAGGTGGAAAAAAATGATATTCAACGAAGAATTAATGAAACCATACATCTCCAACAAACAAGGGAAGAAGTTTATGAAAGATATCAAGTTCTACATGATAAAATTAAAGAGATTTTTGACAAAAGAAGTAAAGAAGATGATTTTTTCATTGGAGATCAAGTTTTGAGATGGGATTCACGGAGAGAGGACAAAGCCAAACATGGAAAGTTTGAATTTCTATGGCAAGGACCTTATGTGATATATGGTTACAAAGGTAACAATTATTTTTTCATCAATAATTTGGATGGAGCTAAGCTTCAAGAAGGACCAGTGAATGGTAGGATGCTAAAACATTACTATTATTCTGAGTCAGTCACCAGTTAGATTCATTGACTTTTATCATTGTAAATATTCATTGCAAGTGTGTAGATTGAATTGGAAATTTTATCTACAAATTTGAAGCCCGAAGAGAAGGCCCTAAGCTTTCCAGTATAAAATATCATAAGTATGAATTTTTGCAGAAATCAGAAGACAATTACAGGATCATCAAGGTTAAAGTTGAAGGCTACTGATCTCAGAGTTCTTGACATTCCACTAGGAAATTCCATCCCCAAGTGAAGCCGATGTTAGTAACCTATAAATATAGGATTCATAATTTTGACTTGACTGATGGTAGTCTTGTAAATATGTACAAACTTTGCTTTCTGTAAGTTATTTTCCCATATTTTGTAAAAAATAAAAAAAATAAAAAAATAAAAAATGAGGGTAATAAGTCCTAAAAGAAAAATCAAAGGACTTAGAAAAAATAATATACCCCAAAAGAAAAAAGATGAATAAAACGTGAAAGTGTGCAAGTCTAAAAGCCACTACTTTTACTTTTGCAGTTGATTATGGCAGAGTGTCAATAAATGCCATAATCTGTGATGAGTTGAACACTTTAATCTTGACTTGTCATCTTTCAATTTCAAATGTTGTAGATAGTGAATAAAGAAATTTCATACAGTTTAATCATGACAATTCAGTTTTAGGTAGAGAACAAAAAGAATCCAACAATTTAATCTAGATTCTTGGATGAAATAAGTGTAGAATTAGATAGTTTACTGCTTTAAAAAAAAAAAAATTGTTGTAAGGTTGCTATCTCAAATGCACCTGATCAAAATGGAAGAAAAAATGTTAGAAGATATGATTGGGTAGGTAGAAGAAAGGTTGGAAATTCATTGTAAATATCTTTCACCAGGCCACAAATAACTAATTTCCCTTCCCCATAGCTATTTAACATTCTAGACTATCAGTCAGAGAGGCTCAAGGCATTTCCTTGACTTTTTTTGGGACCGGACCCAAGGCTCAATGACTGATTAGTTGAAAATGTTAAGTTTCTACATTAATCCCAAACATCGCATCATTTACCCTTCATGCACTCATCACCATTTAACTTCATAAGTGAGAACCATTTTCTTACTTAAATGTTACATAAAGGCCCATTTGATTAACTGCCTACATCTCATAAAGCATAAAAACCCGCAAAAGGACATTATATCCTAAGTTAAAGTGATAAAATTATGATAATAAAGCTTTTCTTTAAAGTTTTCACTTTATTTAGTTATATAATTGTATTTTGATGTATTACATTGTCCCTAAGTCATATTAACCTCTAACTTATTTTATTAACTCCCTATAAAATATCCTAGTCCTATTAATATAACTCCTTTTAATTTAATATCCCCAAAAACCCCTTATTATATGCTTTTTATATCAAAGATATTACTCACATGTTGAAAATACATCTCGAAATTATCCCTTTGATATAAAACTACCCATAATAAAATATCCCCGCTCCCCTATAGTTTTAGAACTTTAAATAAATCTAAAACTATATAATATAATTAAATTTGCAAAAGGCGCATTTTATTTACATACTCTGTATTTAAAATAACGCAGAAAAAGAATACTTATACTCCCATTTCCCGCATACTTTAACCTAAGGTTAAGAGCCTTAAGCTTTTTCCCTTTCATGATATATGGAACCTCTTGTTTCATATAAAGATCAAACCTTGGTTAAAATCCCCATTAACCCGCCCCATGAATCTTACCCTATATATAAACATAGTTTATATATACATAAACCTATTAATCCATTGAATTAACCCACCGTTTTCATGATTCATCCCCAGCGGCCCGATCACCAATGCTCTTTTAATCCAACGGTCTTAGATAAATGCAACAACTAATCTTCATGCCCCACCTTTCCTTGATATCGCATCTATCTCACACCGTAGATCTTTACCTTTCAAGATCAGCAGATCACATTAAAAGCCCGAACCCACCTTAGCTTCCCCCCGCAGCTTCCCAAGTCATCCTGACCGTTCGCATCACCTTTCAAGATCCAACGATGTTGATTACATATCGCACGACAAAAGTAATCGTTCAACATTTGATAAAAGTTGTGCGATAAAAGCTATTTTCCCAAACCACCCACTGCTACATGTCTCAATTTCATTTGATCGCATTCCAAAAGTGAAATACAACCTATAGCCTAAAAGCCACACGATACCATTGAGTGGTTTTCGCATTCAAAGAAAAATTGCTCCCGCCATTGACTGTGACCTGCCATAAATTCATTGCATATTAATAAAATCTAAGGTTTTAACCTTAATTTTTCACTATTTTCTTATCGTTTGTGCCTCTGCCCATTGAGAAATCATGCTCAGACTTCAGTTCGAAAACTTTGCTATTTAATTTCCCCCCTGAAGCAGATTTCATCATAGAACTTCGCCATAGAAATCACTGCGACCAGTTTGAAGACCGATACCAACTTGCAAACCCTCCTCGACCACCAGAATACTTGAAAAAGGTATTTTTCTGTGTTCTAAAACTCGCCATTCAAAAATCAAAATTAAGATTGTGTATCTGTTTTATTGAAGAAAAGAAGATAATTTCGAATCTGAGAAATACCCAAACCTTGAGAAAAGATGGCGAACCCTGGCAAATTTTTTCTAGAATTTGCCATTTCTCCTAACTCTATTTTAAAGCCATTTTCAGCCATCTGAAGGCAATTTCCACAGTTCGATTTGATTTAAATTACACCAAGATCCATTGAACCCCTGTTTTAGTCTTATGCACCTTGAAAACCTGTGTTTTCATCCCAAAACCCTTGCCAAGATTCCCAAATTTCTCCCATATTCGCTCAATTGGCCCCTGTTTTCAAAATTAACTAAGAAAAAAGTTTAATATTGCTTAGTTTTCCCCACAATGACAAGAAAACAAGTCACCCCCAAGACTAGAGGTCCAAAAACTCAAAAATCTGCCTCAAGAAAGCTTCCAAGGCTTGAATCTTCTAAAATAAATAAGCCTACCCCAGCCCTAACAACTGATTCTGTTGAAGTGGTCAGACCTTTGTAGCCACCTGTTACTTCTAAAGAGAGAAATTCCTTGATTTATTTAGACTACAGAATTACTGATGCTACATTAGATTTCGATCTATTTGAAGTGCATAATTGGTATCATGAAAAATTTGTGAAGAAAGTTGAAAATGATTTACCTATATGGGAGTCAAATTTGCCTAAATATGTGGTCCCAATCACTCATCCATCTCAAGACTTGATTAGAATATTCCAATTACATTATGTCCCTGACCAGAGATGTATTGTAAACAAAGATAGAGAGGTCTTGTTTTCTATAACTGCAGAATCCATTAATGAAATACTCTAGCTGAACCATGATCCAAGAGTAGTCTCGTTATCCATTGAAGATTTAACTAAGTTGTACCTAGACTTGGATTTTCCTAGGAAATTTATGATTCTTCAGAACTTCATGCCTACTCATGTTGATTTCCCAAAAGTAAATCCACCCTATTCCACTTCCGATTTTCCTGAATCTTCTAGAAAAATCATATCTATGCTTTCCTTCATTCTAGGTTATTCTAATGATAAGTTCATTGATGCATCAATTCTATGTTTCCTTTCTACTTTGTCCCCAGGGCAACCTCCTGCAATGGTATTCAATTTTTCTAGATTCATTGCTGATCATATACACTATCAGTTGACCAAGTTGCCTGAAGAAGGAGTATTTATATATTCATCATATCTATTTCACCTCTTCCTCTTTTTCCAAGCGGAACAGTTCCCAATTGTATTACTTTGGAAACCTCTTTCAGTGATACTTTGGACATCATTACTCTTAAAAGATGGAAATGAATTTAGCTATAAGGACTTCACAGATTTTTTTATTAGACTAACCATGAGTTTATTGAAAAATACAGAGCAACCAAGGTTTAATGAGGAAATAAAGAGAATTCTACAGTTGTTTGAAAACTGAAAAGTAGGTGACTGGTACCTATATGAAAATCACATAGAACTAAGGATATTTGGAGCAAACCTGGCCCCTTATAATTTTCCCAAATTTCTAACTATCAGGGTTTTTTCTTTGGAGTACTTGAGGCAAATTTTGAATGCAGATGCAGTGAATTTTATGGATGCCAAGAAAAAAACACAGTTTAAGCTGAAGAATCAGATAGGTCCCTTAATAGTAAATAACAGGGATGCCTTGAAAGAAATAGTCAGCAAATTATCAGAATTCAAGTTCCAAGAAAGCTTTTATTGGAACTATGATCCTCAAGGCATTTTGAGTAACATAAGGGTAAAATTTAAATTAACACCATTCTTTCATGAGTCCAGACCAGAAATTAAAAAATATGTAAATCAAATGGAATGGGTAGAGAATACATTGATTGATCCTTCTACCAATACAGAGAAGGAGAGACAAACAGATAATTCACAGGCAATAACAGTCACTGAGCAGACATAAGCTTCAAACAAAAGGACCAGGAATGAAGAAGGCTATACAGCAGAGACCATTGTAGAAAATAAATTTAAAATTATTTACAACAAAAGGGAAAAAATGACTGATGCTGAGAAAGAAAAGATAATAGAGTTAGATGACAATGAAGATCAAGAAAACAACTATGATCAACAAACAGATGATGAAGCCACATTAATTGTCAATGAGACACTTAAAGAAATTCAGAAAGAGTAGGTGTTAACATAGGAATAGGACAGATAAATAGTGGAAATGTAGGTAAATTCAAAAGTTCCCTCCTCTTCCAAAGAAACAGAAGAGACAGATTCAAACAACCAGAAAAAATTCAAACAGATCAAAGAAAGAAATGAGGAAATTAAGAATGAGGTTTATTCTAAATTCCTTAAAGAAAAGCCAGGAAGCAAAGATAGATTGCTTAATGATTTTGGTGACTCCAACAACAAGATGATCATGTCATTTCTGAAACCCACCATTGCAGATCCAAAGTCAATTGCTGATTATACTAGAACAGATGTAGAGATGGACACTGATACCATTCATGAATTAGATCAGAATGAATTCCACAAAAGCACCACTGAAATGATGTATTCAAAGGTAGTTAACAAAACCATGCTACTATGCTACAAAATATTGTATCTAATTTACAAACTCAAATGAAATTAGATAACGCATCTCTACATGCTAAGGATTTGAGGATCAAGTCCTTAGAATGTTTGGTGATAGAAACTGGAGTAGATCCCTCCAATATTGAAGTTTCTAAAACACTCATAAGGAAAAAGAATGAAGATATTGTTGCCTTAAGAAAGCAACTTAAACTTCCACAGAGTGAGCATCCAGAGGCAAAGGAGATTCTTCAACAACAAAAAGAAAATAATGAGACTATGCAACTAGTACTGAAGATGGTAGCCCAAATCAAAGAAATGGAGAATCATACAGAAACTCCGATGAAGGAAAATGGAAGATTGAAAAGAGAAAATGACGTCTCCATTACTACAGTCATTTCAACTGTCAGTATTGTTGTTCCTTCTACACTAGTAGAGCATTTGGCACCAAAAGGAGTATTGGCAATTGCAGTGTCAATAACATCTATAGATACCTCTGCCACTGGATCATCTACATCACAGGTACAACAAGAAATGGGTACAACAGATATAGTGAAATCTATGGAATAAATTTCACTAAAAGATAAAGAAATCATCACTTTGAAAAAGACTAATCAAAGTCTTGAATCTTCCTACAAGAATGCTTTGATAACTTCTAAAGGACATGAACAGAGAGTAAAGGCCTTAGAAGAACAGGTGAAGACTTTGCAGAAAGAGGTGAAATTCAGTGAGCAGGTAGCATATATCAAAAATCACTTATGGGCTAATATAATTCAAGCTATTAACTACAGTGGCCCTCAATACATATTTTCTATGAGCAAAGAGATTTATTGCAAGAAGCACTGGCAAAAATTTAGAAAACTAAAGCAGAACTGGCATATAAACCTTCACAAGTTGTAAGTCTTATTGGATTCTTAAACAGAAACAATAGAACTGAATTGGAGGAAATAAACATTCATGGTAGGACTGAAACTATTTTGCAAATCAGGAAAGTCATAACCAAAAGAAATATCACGAATAGTTTAGAGGAGAAATGTGAAACTATGAACTTATCAATCACAAATTTCCTTGCAAAATATATGACTTTACAAGAAGCAGGTCTTCCAGATATACATGGTTTCAATGAAAAATTGATGGTGCAGACTGATTATGACAAGAAGTTCAGAGCTCATGCTAAGGAACAAGTCAGCAAGCCTTTACGACAAGGTTCCCCAAGTGGTAAAGTGGTTTTACAATATTTTGAAAATTTGTTCTTTCTACAGAATGAGATCAAACACTTGTTTTTTATAAAACCAAACTTTGCAAAATACACTGATGCTGATGAGAATTATAAGAAGTTGAAAGGTATGAAAATACCCAATGCAGAGCAATGGAAATTATTTACTGATTGGTTATAACAGCATGCAAACAAAGCAAAACAAGTGTAGTCATATTTTTTATTTTTACAGTTATCAAAGGGTAAAAATTTTCAGTGAAAGTGTATCAGGTGAAAGAGCAGAGTCAAAGAGTATCTGGGAATGATACAGTTAAAACAATATTTACTGTTGTAATTCTTCATTTTATAGCGGTAGAGTACGAAAGTGGCAATGTTAAAAAGTATTAGAGGTGAAGAACATGTTAAAGAATGTAAATTAGAAAGATTGTCTTCCAAGCTATCTTCTAATAAGTATTGTTTCCAAGTGCCAACAAGCATCTACAACAAAGCAACAAATCAATTTTGATAAGATAAATCAGTTCTATTTTTTCTTGATAAGAGGAAAGCTTGCCAGTTTGTTTTGCAGATGTCCCTCTTTTTTATGTAATAATCATTATTTTCTCCTAGAGATATTCCTACATGTCTCTCAGATATTTTGTAATAATTTTGTATAAATACTTCACCCTTTGAAGTATTTAGGGTGGAATAAAATTTGTCAAGACTACTATAGACATTTTTGCTGAATACATTAGGAATTTGTGTGAGTTGATTTGTAAAGCAGAATACTGGAACTAAGTCAAACAGACATCATAACTCAGGATTCTTGTGCTGATCAGATAAGTCAAGTATTTTCTTGTTTTCACTATTTATCTTTCTAAAGTTCCATACATACATTTACATGTTTTCTATCTTAAATGATTGACTAGGAAAGCTTAAACATGATTAGTGTCAAAAGCCCCCCTTTTTTACTAGTTATTCATTGATATGTTTTCTGTTGATATCCAGATTAAGAATTCTTAACTACTCTTAGTCCCTTTTGATCCCTTTCTTTCATCTTCTTTTTTGTAACTTAAGGATCCTTCATTGCCCTTTTGTTCATATCTTACCATTTCATCAAAAAAGCCTATTTCCAAACCCTTTGAAGGTCATCTACCCTGCCCTTAGTACATTTTTTCTTTTGACCTTATTTCCTAGCTCTGCTTGCCAAGAAATTTGACTCCATAGCCCAATGGTTTGGTAGATCCCTTTGTGGTTTACCTTGAAGTACCTTTTATTCCCACCAAACATTCAAACCAAACCAATTGTCCAATTATAACTAGCCTAAAATCTTATAACAAAAAACAAAGTTAAATCATAAGGAGAGATCCCTCTCCGGAATTTAGGAAGGCTAGATCCTGAATTTTAAAAGTAGGTTCTTGGTTACCCCTAGTTTTCTTCAACTATAAATCCTCATCCCACAACCTGAGAATTACTAGGGTGATAAAAAATATGAAGCTCTATTGTTGGGCTTACATGCAAAAATAAATATGAACATCCAAAGCCTCAAAGTCTTCGAGGACTCAGAAATGGTGGTGAGACAGGTGAGAAATCAATGAAAAACGAAACATTCCCAGTTCAAAACCTACAAAAATGAGATATGGGATTTATTCGAATTTTTTTTATTGGCCTTCAATATTTAGTTTATGCCTTGTGAAAGAAATCGAATGGCAGAATCACTAGCTGTGGTTGCTAGTAATCCCCCCACCCCCCCCCCTCCCCCCCAACAATACCCTCTGCTAAGATATGAAATTGAAGTTTGGTACCAGCCCTCCATCCTGGAAAATTTCAAGCACTGAAAAGTCTTAGAGAATGAAGGTCAAATTAAGTGATTCATGGATATGATAGGAGAGTTCTCCAATTCACTAAATGATCAAGAGGAAGAGATCGCCTTAGTAGAGAAGAACTCGAATTGGGAAGAAACCATTTTCAAGCACAAGTTTCTCCAATTGAAAGGGAACACTATTCCCAAGGGCCTGGTATAGCTATGAATGATGTACCTACCCATCCCCCTGGGATGGAGCTAGATGAACAGGTGGAAGATTTTAACATCAGGTCGCAGAATGATCCAAATTTCTTAATATTAGTCAAAGGAGTTCCCAGGGAATTCAAACAAATATACCTAAATATTTTTAGGGCTTATAAATATGTCTTCGCCTAGTCCTATCAAGATTTGAAAACCTTTGACGTGGATATCATACATCACAAAATCCATTTGAAAGAGGGTGCTAAGCTGCATAAAGAGAAATTGAGATAGATTAACCCACTCCTGCTCCCTGCAATAGAAAAAGAAGTTAAGAAGTTGTTATAGGTAAATATTATTGTGCTTGTAAGGTACTCAGAGTGGGTGGCCAACTTAGTTCTGGTGAGAAAGAAGAATGGTGAAATCATATTGTGCGTAGACTTCTAGAATTTAAACAAGGCTTCTATGAAAGATAACTACCCACTACCAAAAATGGATCATATTCTGCAGTAGGTAGTAGGGTCCACCTGGATGTATATGATGGATGGATTCTCAAGGTATAACTAGGTCGTTATGCATCTAGATGACCAAGAGAAAATGGCATTCGCCACACCTTGGGGAACTTTCATGTACGCTCGGATGGCCTTTTGGTCTCATAAATGCCAAAGCAATGTTTCAAAGAGCCATGGACATTGTGTTCATTAGGGACTAGGACAAGTTCGTGGTAGTCTATCTGTACGATATCACTGTATTTTATAAAACTGAGGAAGAACACATTGAACATTTTAAAAGGACCATTAAGAAGTGTATAAGGTACGAACTAGGCACTCAACCCAAAGAAATATTAGTTCTCCTTGCAAGAAGGAGAGTTATGGGGGAATATAGTGGAAAAATAAGGAGTCAAGATTGACCCCAAGTGGGTCTAAATGATAAACAACATCTTGCTACCCAGAAACAAGAAATAAATCCAAGTTATTTTGGTCGAATAATTTTCTGAGATGATTTATACCCATTATGCAGAGATCATCATGAAAATTATTGAGATGCTAAAAAATGTCAATGAAGTAAAGTGTATTGCACCTTCCTGAGAATCATTTACCAGGGTCAAACAGGCCTTCACAAAAGCACCAGTTATGGCTGACCTCGATTAAATGAATCCTTTATACATATTTTATTTTTCCTCCCGTCCCACGATAGCCCCAATGCTATTGAAAAAGAATGAAAATGAACATGAAAAACCAATCACATTTTTCAGTCAGGTGCTCACGGAGGAAAAAATAAAATATAACATACTAGAAAAGCAGGCAGATGCCCTAGTCAAAGCGCTAAAGGCCTTGAGGATGTACATCATTCAATGTAGTATAACAACCTATGTACCCACTGCTGTTGTGAAAGATATTTTTGTACAGGGAGATAGTGAAGGGAAGCGAGGTAAATGGATCACCAAGATATAGGAGTATGAGATGGAAATCAAGCCCACAAAGTTGATCAAAGGACAGGGCTTGGCGAAGATCCTCTCAAAATCAATTTTTCAGGCTTTGGGAATCAATCTGTTGACAGAGAACAATGAAGAAGGCAGTGGTAAAGGCCCAAATTCTGGAATAGAAACTATGACACATAAAACACATGTCAAATATATTGTCTCCCCATGGTACACAAACATAGTGGAGTACTTGTTGACACTAAAGTGCCCGCCTAGTTTCAACGAAGTAAAATATCGAGCTTTAAGATTAAGGTCACAAAAGTTCATAGTGGAAAATGGGTGTTTGTATTGGAGCGATCCTGTGGGGATTTCACTATTATTTCTAACAAAATATGAGACTAGAGACGAAATGGTTTAATTTCACGATGGACCATGTTGAGGACACTACAGCTGGTGAGCAACAGCTCATAAAATGCTCAAAGTGGGCTTATTTTGGCCAAAATTGTTCAGGGAAGTCCAGGCTTATGTTCGAGCATGTGAGAGATGCCAAACATTTGCAAAGAAGGAAAATTTCGCTCTCTTCCCACTCATCTTGGTTCACGTGGAAGAGCCTTTTAGGCAATAGGAAATCGACTTCATTAGTGAGATACATCCGACGTCCAATAGTCAACACCGGTGGATACTGACTGTCATCGATTGCTTTAGCAAGTGGTTTGAGGCCGTGCTGGCTAAGAATGCCAATGCTATGGTGATGATGAATTTTTCAGAAGAAAATATACTCTCCAAGTTCGGATTTCCTTTGAAAATAGTGACTGACAACGCCCAAGCCTTTAAATCTGAAAAATTCATAAGCTTTTTCCAAAAGTACAATATCTTTTTGGGGCATTCAACTACTTATTATCCACAGGGAAATGGGCTGGTTGAATCCTCTAACAAGACCTTGGTGAGGATTTTGAAAAATAAAATAGAGGACAACCAAAATAACTAGGACTCACAGCTGAAATTTGCCTTATGGAAAATTTGGATTAACACTAAAAGGTCCACTGGGAAATATCCATATGAGCTGGTGTACTATTCCCCACACAACTATCATTACCAGTGCCCAAGTTCTTGCAAGACAATGAAGAAGAACCTAACTCCCTAACAAGAATAATAAATCAGCTAGTGGAACTTCAGGAGAGCAGGAAACAGGTAAATCACAAGATGATCAGTTACCAAGACAACATGAAAGCTTTGTTTGATAGAAGGGCAAAGCAAAGGGGCTTTCAACCAGGGGACCTGGTATTAAGATGGGATGTGAGGAGGGCCGATAAGGGAAAACATGGAAAATTTTACCCCTTATGGTTTGGACCATTTGTTGAGATTCAACAAGATGATGAGCTTAGTGAAAAGAGTCGCCTTCACTAAGTGGGCCCATAGGCTATTTTTGGCGCAAGTCTATTCTTAGACTATGTCTATTTTTAGACATGATGATCATATTTCAGAAGTTGCAAGATGCTATTTATGGATGGTTGATCAAGTAGGAAAAATAGATGAATTTTTTTTTTTAGAATATTGGGCGAAGTCTATTTTTAGATCGTCAATCTAAAAATAGATGCATGTTGATTATTATTAGCTCTTAATAATAATCAGACTCTAAACAACAACTTATTCTCTTGGAGCACTTTAGTTCAGTGCAAAGATGTGGCACATCAGATGACAGAAGGAATTATACTATTCCTAAGGTTTTACTAGAGCTAATGCATGGAGGACTCAGTTAGAACTCAAGTGGCAGAGTTATGACATAGTTGGAAGAAGTAGTTATGGAGTTGTATTCAGTTTAACTCAGTTAGACTCAGTTGAGCTAGTTGTATCTAGTCTAACTGATTGATACACTAGTGAGAGTGAAGTGAATTAATTAGTTAATTAATTCACAAATAATAACTCATTAATCAACTGAACAATACAATAGTTAACTACAGTGCATGGCAGTTTCAGTGGAGACCAGTGGAGAGATAGGTGAAAGGGCAAGATAGACTATCTGTTGTGACTATAGTGATGCATTGATTGCATCACACACACATTGGAGTTGCCAATGAGGGTTTCACAGTCAATACAAGAGTAATTATAATTCATTCATAGCTATTCTTCAGTAGATATCGCGGTGGAGGTAGGCTAGCAGGTGGCAAAGATCGGTGAATGGATTTGCAAGATTGGGCCTAATTAGTGTATGACGATTGTACTGTACTGAGAGCTTGTGATAAGCTTTGTATGTTTGTATGAGATTGTCATATGATCTCCATGATACATAGAATACAGTTGGGGTTTTCAGCTTCAGGCTTTCCCGATTAAAAACTGTGTTATGTGCGATTGAATATTTTTGTTTATGCTTCACATGTGTGTGCAATTAATTTTTCCACAAAAGATTAACAAGCGGAATAGATTCAGTATATTGCATAAAGTTAAATAGTGTGAGATCAGGTGCATCTTGGACATATGCATGCTTAGAGAATATAATTTCTACATGGTATCAGAGCATTGTTGATTGAATATTGCAATTGTGAAGTGAGTTTGTGATGGTGGACAATTTGAATTTGCTACAGAAGATTCTTGGTGCAGAAATCGAGTATACATTGAAATGTCTTTCAACGGGTTGAGATTGGAGTATTCCCTTGATGGGAGCTTGAATTAAATAGCCTGGAAGGATAGGATGGAGGCAGTGCTGGAGGATAATGGGTTGAAGGAGTTCATCGATAGCGATGTTCCTAAGACGGGATCTAGCGATGATGCATTACTTGATGCATAAGAAAAGAAGACTGAAAAGACGAGGAGGATTTTTTTGGAAGGTGTGAAGGACCATATTGTGTCCAGCCTTCACAGGAAATCCACTCCATTCTTAATGTGTAAGGCTTTGACAGACTTATTCCAAAGCATAAGTGACCAGAGGAAGTTGGCGCTTAAAGACAAGATTAGAAAAATAAAAATGGAGAAAGGTGACAATATTCCAAAATACCTCACGAATTTTGTCCAATGCAAGGATATTGAAATGGGAAGTGTGGGGGTTAATATTAATGATGAAGACTTGGTGAGCTTGGCTCTCCTTGGGCTTCCGAAGAGTTGGCATAGCTACGAAGACTCTGTCAATGGACGGGAGAAACTGTCGGGATGGGAGCGACTTTGGTCAGATCTTATGCAGGAGGAGATAAGGCGGGGTACCAGGGATGGATCTTCATCGAAGAATGAAGATGAAGAGAATTCCGCTTTGGCTGCCAAATAAAGGAAAGGGAAGGGGAAGAAATATCCTTCAAAATCCGGTGCTAAAGGCAAGAAGCAAGATTTGTCAAAAGTGAAGTGTTTTCATTGTCACGAGCATGGACATTTTGCCATTAACTGTCCACAAAAAAAGAAGAATAAACAGGTTTCTGGATCTACAA
This sequence comes from Pinus albicaulis, assembly GCA_034641835.2. Classification (NCBI taxonomy): domain Eukaryota; kingdom Viridiplantae; phylum Streptophyta; class Pinopsida; order Pinales; family Pinaceae; genus Pinus; species Pinus albicaulis. Next base: position 354,723,810 of record CM076577.1, read on the forward strand.
CTGGAGAGGCCTTAGCCTCACAATTTGAGCTGGATTTTTCCTTGATCACATGCTTGTTTTCAAGATGCATGGGATTGGTGTGGTATCTTGATAGTGGTGCGTCTTTCCATATGATGGGAGACAAAGAGTTGTTTAGTGACTTGGAGGAGAAGGAGATGGGTGATGATGGTCAGTACAGTGCGACTAGCATTGGGACCATTACCTTTGAGAGGGAGTCTGGTAATCCATTCTTGTTGAAGAATGTCATGCATGTTCCAGGTCTGAAGAAGAACTTGGTCTCAGTCACAATGCTGGAAGACAAGGGTTATGATGTTGTTTTTAGTAAGGGAAAAGCCCTCCTTCAACATAAAGCAACAGGTCAAACCGAGAAGATAGGGGTTCTAGTTAAGAATATCTACAAGCTGGAGGTAGATGGTTGCACTGCAATGGTGGGCAAAGGAGAAGAAGTGGTGAGCCGAGATGAGGGAGAATTATGGCACAGGAGATTGGGCCATCTTCACCATGGTGCTTTGAATATTTTGCAGCAAATTTCTACTAGACTTTCCAAGGGTACTCTTGTGCAATCAAATCAGTGCAAAGGATGTACAATGGGTAAGTTTGTGAAGACCACCTTTCATGAGAAGGAGAACCGTGCTTCGGTGATCCTGGAGAGGATTCACACAGATGTGTGTGGACCATTCTTGGTTGATTCAACAGAAAAACAAAGGTATTATGTGCTATTTTTTGATGACTATTCTCGTAGATGCTAGATCTTCTTCATGCAGAAGAAGAGGGAAACGTTCTCAAAGTTCTGTGAGTTCAAGGCATTGGTGGAGAAGGAGTCAGGGAAGCAAGTGAAAGCTCTACGGAGCGATAATGGTGGTGAATACATCTCGGGCAAATTCAAATACTTCTGTAGCAAAGAAGGAATTCAAAGAGAACTCATAGTGCCTCATAACCCACAACATAATGGGGTCACGGAGAGAAAGAACAAAACGATCGTGGGTGCTACACGAGCGATGTTGCATGACCAGGGCCTACCGATGCACTTGTGGGTAGAAGCATGCAACACTGTAGTTTATGTGCAAAACCGTTGTCCTCAAAGAGTACTTGGCATGAGTACACATGAAGAAGATTTTACTGGTAAGAAGCTTGATATTTCTCATTTGAAGATTTTTGGCTCACCTGTTTACATTCATGTGATGAAGGACACCAGGAAGAAGCTGGAGTAGACTGCAGAAGTTGGGATATTTTTGGGGTACAAAGAAACACCCCATAACTATCGTGTGTATTTTCTAGACAGTCAGATGAATTTTTTGCGATGGGATATAAAATTCAATTGGGTGAAAGCCATGAAGTTGTCACTTGAGAGGGAGCTACACTTGCATGCACAGGAGGAACTTCTTGTTCCCAAAGATGAGCCTATGGATGTGGATCAGCCACAGGAGGAGATTCATGGAGTGGAGGATTCCACTCATGCAGAACCAAACATCAGACAAGGCAGAAAGAGTACCACAGAAGCTGAGAGATTGAAGCTTGATGTGGCACAAAATGTAGGAGTCCCTATATCACAGTGCAGACAGAGACAATCACCTAACTGATATATTGGATACATGGCTCTTATGAGAAAGTGTATTGTTACAGAGCCATCCTTTTTCGAAGAAGCAGTGCAGGAGCCCACATGGGTAGATGCCATGGTGGAGGAGTATGACTCCATTGTCAGAAACAGTGCTTGGGAGATTGTTCCAAGGCCGGTGGGAAAATCAGTTGTAGGATCAAGATGGATCTACAAGGTAAAGCAAGCTTCTGATGGGAGTGTCGAGAAGTATAAGGTAAGATTTGTTGCCCAGGGCTTCTCACAGATCGAAGGGACTAATTATGAAGAAACCTTTGCACCTGTCACAAGGTATTCTTCCATACGGCCCCTCCTTTCTCTCTCAATGTAGATGGGTTGGCACATTCATCAGATGTATGTGAAGACTATGTTCCTTAATGGGATCATTGAGGAAGAGGTGTACATTGAGTAGCCTGAAGGATTTGAGATCTTTAGCAGCAAGTCGCATGTGTGCAGGCTCAAAAGAGCGTTGTATGGGCTGAAACAATCACCCCGTGCTTGGTACACTCAGATCGATAGCTATTTCACTGGACTTGGCTTCACCAAGAGTGAGGCGGATGCAAACCTGTACCAGATTGTGGTGGAGGGTAAGATTTTAATCATTGTACTTTATGTTGATGATTTAATACTAACATGTGATGAGCAGTTTATACACTCTTGCAAAGGAGTTTGAGATGAAGGATTTGGGCCTCCTTCATTATTTCCTTTGATTGGAAATATGCCAGCGGGAAGGTGAAATGTTTGTGTCTCAAGGCAAGTATGCCCAGAAGATACTAGAGAAGTTTCACATGCAAGGCTGCAAGCCTATTGACACTCCTCTTCCAGGAAATTGGAAGAAATAGGATGCTACATCGACAGAGGTAGTGGATGCCATTTTTTATCGAAAATTGGTGGGTTCACTCATGTATTTAGTCAATACAAGACCGAACATATGCTATGCAGTGAACCAGCTTTCATAAGCGATGGTTAAGCCTACCAAGCTCATTTGGAAGGCAGGAAATCATGTCCTAAGATATCTCAGGGGCACATCTAAGTATGGTTTATGGTACAAATAGGTGGATGAGGTGAAGTTGCATGGCTTCACGGATGCAGATTGGGCAAGAAGCCCAACAGACAAAAAGAGCACATCAAGGGGAATTTTCAGTATCGGATCTACAATAGTTTCTTTGTACAGGAGGAAACAAAGATCCGTGGCACTCAGTTCAGTGGAAGCGAAATACATGGCAGCAAGTTTAGTTTCATGTGAGGCTATCGGGATGAGGAAGATTCTGGTTGGTTTATTTGGTTCACATTTAGATCCTACAGTGATTCATTGTGATAATCAGAGTTGTATTAAACTCTCGTTTAATCATTTATTTCATGATAGATATAAACATATTGATATCCGGTATCATCATATCAGAGATTGTGTGTAGCAGAATATCATGTTGCTTCAGTACATTCCTACGGAGGATCAGGATGCAGATATTTTGACGAAGGAACTCACCAAGAGAAAATTTGAATACCATAGAGGCAGGATCGGGGTGAAGGATAATCCCTATCTTGTTGAGAGGGAGTGTTGAGATTCAACAAGATTATGAGCTTAGTGAAAAGAGTCGCCTTCACTAAGTGGGCCCGCTGGCTATTTTTGGCGCAAGTCTATTTTTAGACTATGTCTATTTTTAGACATTATGCTCATATTTCAAAAGTTGCAGGATGTTATTTGTGGATGTTTGACCAAGTTGGAAAATAGATGAAATTCTATTTTTAGAATATTGGGCGAAGTCTATTTTTAGATCATCAATCTAAAAATAGATGCATGTCGATTATTATTAGCTCTTAATAATAATCAAACTCTAAAAAGCAACTTATTCTCTTGGAGTACTTCAGTTCAGTGCATAGATGTTGCATAGTAGCTGAAAGAAGGAATTATGCTATTCCTAAGGGTTTACTAGAGATAATGCATGGAGGAATCAGTTAGAACTCAAGTGGCAGAGTTATGACACAGTTGGAAGAAATAGTTATGGAGTTGTATTTAGTTTAACTTAGTTAGACTCAGTTGAGCTAGTTGTATCTAGTCTAACTGATTGATACGCTAGTGAGAGTGGAGTGACTTAATTATTTAATTAATTCACAAATAATAACTCATTAATCAACTGAACAATACAACAGTTAACTACAGTGCATGGCAGTTTCAATGGAGACCAGTGGAGAGATAGGTGGAAGGGCAAGATAGGCTATCTATTGTGACTATAGTGATGCATTGATTGCATCACACACACATTGTAGTTTCCAATGAGGATTGCAAAGTCAATCCAAGAGTAATTCGAATTCATTCAGATCTATTCTTCAGCAGAGATTGCACAGTGGAGGCAGGCTAGCAGGTGGCAAAGATCGGTACATGGATTTGCAAGGTTGGGCCTGATTAGTGTATGACGATTGTATTGTACTGAGAGCTTGTGATAAGCTTTGTATGTTTGTATGAGATTTTCATATGATCTCCATGATACATAATATATATTTGGGGTTTTAAGCTTCAGGCTTTCCTGGTTAAAACTGTGTTATGTGCGATTGAATATTTTTGTTTATGCTTCACATGTGCGTGCAATTAATTTTTCCGCAAAAGATTAACAAGTGGAATATATTCAGTATCTTGCATAAAGTTAAATAGTGTGATATCAAGTGGATCTTGGACATATGCATGCTTAGTTCATATAATTTATACACCATTCAGGATTGCAAAAGCAAAGGGAAATAACACCTTCATGCTGAAGAATTTGGAAGGTGATGTACTTGAGCTACCAGTCAATGCGTAGTTCCTCAAGTTCTATTTTCAATAATAAGAGGTACCCCTAGTCCATTGTAAATACCATATCATTGTAATTTGTTGCTTTAAATTATGTTTTTCACTTTTCATCTTCCTTTCGAGAAGTGTTCTAAATAAGATGACTCCATGCCCAAAAGGATGTAGAGTTTTGGTCTGTAGGTTCTCAACCTGTTATTCATAGCACATTGTCCCCATATGGAGTTGATGTTTACATCCAAACCCAAATTGGTGTGATGAATTAACAAGGGTGGAATCATTCCGCGCATTGAGTGAATACACTCCAAGGGAAAATGGTGGGTGCACTCATCACCGTGCTAAATTTCATCATACGCCGCAGACATGCTAAAAAGTGAGTAGCCCATTCTGATGTGTGAAATACCACAAGACCCAACAGAAGACAACCCCTCGAAAATTCATATGTCAGCAAGGGAGCTAACCAATCAAAGCCATTCCAGGGGGAATACATTGACCTACCAAACACTCAAGCTGACCTAACGAAACTTGTGGTGGGGACCTCTTGCACAGGATCAAAGGTAAAGGGTAATAAGGTAAGGTAATTTCGTGGGATAAAGTGCGCCATGTGATCGACACATGGCCACCACCTAACCATTCTCATCCAACTAATCAGGACGTGACATGTGTTAGTCCGCTGACGTCAGCTCTCTAGTTGTCCCATTTCTTCATAAAATGGTGTGCTCCCTTCGTGTTTTCTACCCTACTATTGTCTTTAATTGTCTAAGCTTCTATCAGTTATGAGCCAAAGTAAATTATCAATGGTAAATTATCAAAAATAATGAATCATATTCCACGCCTCACTCCCCATGTAGTTTTCATCCCTTAGGTACTTTGTCAATCGCAAGTTTTATTTTGTTTACAATTTAATCTCTGCATTTTTTAACATGAAAATTTTGTCCCCTGAAACCCTGCAAGCCTGAGAGGTCAGGACCACCTCTAGTCCTCACCCTCTCCTGGATACTCAGGATCAAATCTGCAACCCCGTTTACCCTTTTAATGTAGAGAGAATGCATCATGATCTCATGTGTTACAAATGGTGAGGGGAAGATTTCTTTAGGGTAGTAGAATTAGAGTTATACTACCAAATGGCCCTTTCCATCCACCATTTTCCTGAATTCATTTTCTGGCTCGTCGAGGCTTACATTGAACATAAGGGCTATTTCACATCCTCGTAGGTAAATAATATATTCAAAATCACCCCCAGCTCATTCATCAATCTTCGCATTATTAATCTTCCCCTAACTATATTTATTTCAATGAAGTAACCCTCATGTTCCACTTCTCAAACCTTTTCGTTGAAATGAAGAAATACCTCCTCGAGCTGATTAAGATTTCAAATATGTCTACTCCCCCCCCCCAATGAAATATTTCCTCTATCCCTATTCATGGACAATGTTCATCCCATCATCACAGTTATCTTAGGTATGTTCAAGGAAGATGACACTAGTCAGGTTAATAATTCCTATCTAGGGTTTTTCAACCTAATGATGCAGCCGAATTTCCTTCTCGACATAACCTCATTCCTGGCCTCCACCATAACAACCCATTTCCAACACCTATCAACTTCAAGTTGTTTCAGGTACTATTCATTGGTATTCTACCTATTCTTTTTCGAACATGCAGATAAATTTGAAGGTGTAGGTCTGGATCAGTTCGCTAAGAGAGAGACTAAACCTAAATATGTGTTTGATTGGATCCCCTCTGTTTAGAAACATCCCAGGGGCACGGATTATTCAAATTTCATGACAGACTTCATGTCCAGAGCCTATGAAATTATACATGGGACACCTCCACCCAGGGTTTTTCCTGAACAGAATGAGTTGCTCCAATTCAGTGAGGAAGACTGAGGAGACTGGTATTTGTTTGAGGGTCACACTAAAGTCCAAGTATATGGATCTGATCTCCCTCCTTTTCACCTGCCCACATTCATGCCTATGATAAAAAAAAATTCTCTTGATTTTATAAGGAAATCCCTGAGCACATACCAAGCACATTTTGTGATCGAAAATAAAGGCTATATCTTCAAACCCCCAAGCATAGTAGGTACATTTACCATCAATTCGTGACATGCATTCCCTCTAGTTGAGGAGCTAATCCAGAAAATGGACTTACAAAAAGGCGATGTATGGAATTATGATACTAAAGGGATTATATCACAAATAAGAAAAAATATTAACGAATCAACCTATGAACATGAGCCTAGACCTAATTTTGAATGGAAAGCTAACTCTCACTCATGGCCTTTGGATACAAAAATGGAAACTGGGTCCCCAACTGAAGACATACAAGCCAAAGGGGACAATGTTCAAGACAAATAGGATGTAAATGAGCAAGAGGATTTTATAGAGGAATACGAAGAGGGACACATCAACAAGAAACCAAGAACATAGGGACCCGAAGGATAGGTCCCCGAGCAACCATATGAGGTGGCCCCCATCTTGCAAGATAGAGGGTACAATCAGCCTAGCTTTCAGGTCATTTTGGATGATACCTACTCACAGGGAACATCTATCTCTTCACAAGTGATCACTTCAGGTGAGGGCCCATCATGAGAAGGTCCTTCAGATACAGGGATAGGTGCTAAAACAAGTTGGCCCTTAGGGAAAGAAATCAGGGAAAAGAGTCAAGGACCAAGAGAGAAGTTGAAAGAGGAGTTGGAATTGCACATTGATAAGCATCACACCAGAGTCTTAGTAGCCCTCGATGTGTAAAATGACCAAATCTTGTTTTTATTACAACACCCTCTCTCTCACCCCCTACCCCCTGGATCAAATTATCGATCATTGGATATGATTATGGACCTATTGTACATTCCCCTACCCGATAAATTGAACCTTCACAAACATATAGCGGCTATGCTACACAATGAAATTCTAAGGTACACCCTTACTATTGATAAGGCTTAAAGGACACTGGATAATACCATCAAAACCCTCAAAAGAGAGAGGGCCAATTCTAAATCCCTTGTGCTACAAGTTGACGATTACAAGAAGATGCTCAAATGTAAAGGGGCTAAAGGGGCCAAGGGGGAGTCTGCCACTAAGACTCTTCTAAAAAGAGCAGAACATGAGGTCCAGGAACTTCAACGGAGACTGAAAATACTAGGATCAGAGCATGATATGACCCCCAAGTTGGCTCGTGTGGAAAAAGAGAAGGAGGCATTGTCCTTAATGTTGATTCAGAAGAGTGGTGAAGCAGTGGATCTGAAGAGGATATTGGAGGAATTGCAGCAGCAACAAGAAAATCACATATTCTTTGTGCATGTTCCTAATGACCCCCAAAACCCTATAGACCAGCTGGCTAAGACTTTGGCAAAGCTTAAGGTCACTAAAGACTAGTTCAGAGCAATGTGCAGGTATCTAGAGGAATTGAAGCAAGCTTTGGCCACAAAATAAATACATGTGGCTTCACTCCAATCTGAAGTTGACTTAGTCCACAAAGAAATGCATATTATAAATAAATCGATCATAGACCTCAAGAATCAGCTAAAAGGAGACATTTCCCTAGTGGAGTCTTGACATATGATATAGGATGAAATTATTGCAAAAATTAAAAGCCACTAGGAGTACATCACACTGACGAATGACAAAAAGGTTACAATAAGAAATTAAAGTGTCCAACTCAAATGGGGAAGACGAGAACGTGGTTATTGCACGAAAGTACATTCAATTCATAAACGAGCTTCCCATAGAGGAATTGGGATCCCATGAAGTGGTGGACAGGTTTGGTATAATGATGGATATAATGAGAATGATATAGAGGGAGGATGCTCAGGAAAAAGCACTAGGATGCCTGGTGTTGGTAGCTAACAGGGTCAAGATATTTGATAGAGAACTAGGTAAATTCATTGAGGCACAATTACCATTTTGCTGGGATCTGCAAGGTGCTCTGATCTCATAGGACAACTATGAACAAAATCTAGTTGAGATCAAGAGTCGAATGGACTCAGTACATGAAAAAATGACCAGGTTAAAAGTGGAGACAATAGTTTCTTCTCTCAGAAAGGATTTTCTGTTGTTAGCCAAGGTAAAACAATTTTTCACTGCCATCCTAGATTATTCTGAGTTAACCCAACTTTGAAATTTATTTGGGTTGTTCCATAATGCTCCCATTCCCTCAAGTATCATGTGGTAGAGGTGTTATGAATACGTGCACCCACCGCCAACTTCACTTCTATATCTAGTCAAAACAAACTCGCAGAATCCTCTAAGAGCTGCATAGCCATCACAACACTCTGGGCCATCATCTCATACAGTTGCGCAACCTCGATATTCTGGGTCCTCCTCATGATCACGTCACAACAAGTGAACACTTCAGGATGTGGCCTACATGGCCTTTAGTTATTTTGTTTTTACTTTTATCTTTTCTTATGGTGAAATCATAATTTCACAGGAGATATTTTAGCTTGTTTTATGTTAACTAGTTATGCTTGAAGCATGATCCATTTTGGTAATGATGAATGTACTAAAAAATAAAGAAAGAATATTCGGGGAAGTGCCCCTAGAAAATATATAAGAAGGACACTTAGAGGAAAAACAATGGTTTGGAATTTTGTCTGATATTTTGGTACTATTTCTCTATGTGATTGTATGAGAATTTTGGCTATGAATTGTATATCTCTGGAAGCTATTTGATGAATATATAATATAAATATAACGTTCAGCATGGATTAAATCTATAACTAGTGAACAATATGTATGTGTATTTCTTGATTGTGTTTCAAATATGTTTCCTTATGTGTTTCTTCTAATATTATATGTGTATTAGCTACTGGAAGTCACTGGTATGTTTCATGGATATGTTTATTTTCTCAAAAGGAAGAATGACGCTCATGAATAACCATTGTTTGTAAACAACCTTAAAAGTGCTCCATAGAATCATTTATGTGCAATTCACTCATAATTTTGTTTCTTATAGTTATCAACAGGTCGTATTCTTAAACGTTTAAGCACATCCTTGCTAAGAACTTCTCTCCTATTTCTTCACCTCACAACTCTTAGATTAAATTTGTTCATTTATTTTAGTATAAACATGCCAATACATCCCCATATTTATAACTTCTTGGAGCCCATTCTTAGCCTTTCTCATTGATCCATGATTAGGACCAGAAGCTTTCATTATTCATGAACCACCATTTACAAAAGCCTCCATCAACTAAATTCTTGGAGGAGTAATTAAGAAATATTTAAATCCTCTTATTAAGATTCCCTAGGCATTGGTCCTTTAACAACCTAGAGGTTGTCTCTAGGAGTTACAATAACCCCCTTGCACTTGTTAAATGTTTATATTTCCCAATTTTCCCATTAAGATTGATCTCACCATCAAGGTTGATCTCCCCATCAAGACTCCCTCACACTTATTTAGTTATCACCTTAGTAAATTTCCTTTCCAGTGTTGATCTCCCAACCATGCACCTAGGTCACCTAATTAATCTTCAAAAAATTTGATTAACTTATTGGGATTGATGACCCCATTGGGCCCTATTGGGGTCATGTGATTTGGCTGATTGGAAAACCAAATGACAAGGTAAGATTCAAACCAAACTTTAGAGCTCTAGGATCTAGCCTTCCTAGTCTCGGAGAGGAAACTCTCAATATGATTGTAAGGATATAGCTTGATGCTTTTAAAAGGTTGATTTTAGGCTATTTATGAAGTGCGAATTTGTTTGTTTGTTGGTTGGACATAGATGATTTAGGCAGCATAGATAGAGTGTGGAAATCTACAAGCCATTGGGAAATGGAGTCATGTGGAAATCTAAATAGTTTTGATTGATGAATTTGGGGAACCAAAGGGAAAATCTAACTTATTCAATGGATCTATGGGATCATATAGGTGGGATGAGATGAAAATCAAGGATTCGGGAGGAAAAGCAAAGCTTTAAGGTTGTCAAGACTCCTTAATCATGTATACCTTTCAAACTGAGGGACTTGCAACACTATCTAACCATAAAGAAACATTCAATAGCTAGGGCTAACCATGAATTCTACCAACATGCTTTATGCAGATAACATAAACAAGACAAACTTTCAAGTAAGACAAAGAAGAAGAGGAACACTTTGTTTCTTCTAATTGTTTCACTTAAAGGAGTTAGCAAACATATAAGAAACACAACTAATTGCATTCATAAAAGGGGGAACACTTAGGCATTTAAGACTAAAATTATAAAGACCTTCAAATATGACTATCTTAGCAAAAAACAAAGGGTAAGATCAGAACAAATCCTCTCTTCCAAGCTGCAGATAATAGCGTTTGAAGGATGTTTTCAGAGATAGCTTTCAAGAGGCAGCAAGCAGGCAGGGCAAACCATAATTAAACCTTGACACCAACTATTTGAACTATTCTGTAATGAACAAGCTTAAGGGTTTAATAAGCATTCAAACTACTCAATAAAACCTTCAGCGGATGAAAGCATAAAGGCAGTGAAGAGTAAACATGCCTAAGGTGCTTCTACAAGACATTTCTTAGCCTAATATTTTTACTCTACTGCAAGCATAGCATAATGGAACAAAGCAAAAAATAGGAAATAAAATTAATAAATAGAGAGTACTTCACCAAAAACAGGCTCAGGGATCCAATGATCTAGCCTCCTTCATCAACATAAAATCAAATACATCCACACTTCTTCAAAACATCAATTCTTCTTCAAAGCAGTAGTCTATGTATTACTTCAGAATTCATCAAATGCCAACAACCAACCCCTAAAAAAGAGCTCCTCATAGAGTATTTATAGAAGAATGAGGAGGTGGAACTCTTTTTAGGGTTCAAAATGTTATTAATTACAGAGTAAATTCATTCCTAGCCTTGAAAACCATGCAAGGCCTAAGGTAGGAATGAGTTGCAATACTTCTCTATTTAATAACTCTATCTTTACTTCCTGAGGATAAAATAGGTGAAAAGAGTGGGTTTTAAGGCTTTTCCATGTCTTAAAATAAGTACTCCGAAAGTCAAAATATGTTATGTCAGTGTGATAACTGTCAAAGTGTATTTGTAGGTGAAAAGCAAGCTACAGGTGGCTTCAGATATTTTGATGAATTAACTACTCCTATGTTGATGTATTCAAGGTTTTTCTGGCCTAAGTCTTCTTGAGTTAATCATAAAACTGCTCTTAGGCTTTTTAGCCTTGACTTTCCATTTTAATTAATTTTCCTCACTATCCTTTCTGTCTAATCCGACTGTTTTTATTAAAACAACTTGTTTATCCCTTAATCCTTTATCTTTCGGCCTTTAGCTTTCTAATCTCAGACTTAAAGGAGTGATCTATGTCTCTTCATTCATTTACTATGATTAAGTCTTTGGTCCTTTGTTTCTTCACATTTTTACTGATCTTCTTTGTCTTTCTATGCAGGGGTTTCTTTGGTGCGCTAGTGGGTCTTATCGGATTAACCAATGTTCACGACACATTAGCCAAACCATTGAATATAACCCTGTATGTCCCTTTTCTGCATGAAACTAGGCCTAAGGATCATCATCCTAGGCAAAAAGCCACTTAAATTGGCTGCAGCATGGCCTGCAAACTTTGGGCTGCCATAAAAAACCTGCAACACAAACAAATTATTAAATAAACCCTACATTTTATGGTTGACTACACTCAGAGGCTCGAGGGAGGCGAAGGAGCGATGCGGAGGAGGAATATGCACATATGGGGTCTCACAAACGGAACCAGGAAGAACAGTGGGATTTTTTGAAGATTTTGCGCGAAATTATGGAAGAGTGGTTTTGCAGAAAAATGGAGGAAGTTTTCGCATTAAGAAAAGGCAGTAAGTGGTATTGGCCGTTTTGGACACGATACGGTTGGATGGACAACACTTGTCCAAGAGAAACCACCCATTTCACGTTGAATTTTGGTGTTAAACTGTTTCGATGGATCAGGCGCAAAATATAATGTAAGCTGTCAGATCTAGGGGATCCAGATCTACGGCAGAGGATGAACGCGATAGGGAAAATGCACGGTAGTGGGACTAGGTGCTGAGGTCAGCAAAACCGTCGGGTAGTGGGAGTGTTGTTGGGTGGTTTAGATATGTGGGGTTTTTAACGAGGGTCATTGGATGGAGAAGATCAATGGCGGGGATCCGTTTTATGAGGATGAACAGAGGATGAAATTACGAGAGGATGGATGATGGGGGAAGGAGCGGAGACCGTTGGATCTAGGGCGACGGCCTTTGATCGACGGTGGATATTTGTTGAGGAGAAATCGTCTGGCGCGGGGTAAGCAATGGCTCAGGGGAGCGCAGGCCATTAGATCTAGAGGATCTATAGTCCAAATTATATCACCGGAGGTGGAAAAGAAAAGGAGTTTGGGAAGTGGAAATGGAAGTTGCAAAGTCAAATGGCCGTCCGATCGGGTGTGATCAATGGCGGAGATTAAGTCGAGAAATATGCCATCAGCGGGAAAAGAAATGGGAAGATCAACCAGGGGAAAGAGCGATATCCGATGGAGCGCGGACCATTGGATCGGATGCAATCAACGGTAGAGATCCGATCGGAGGGTGCGCATCGGCGGTGAACACTTTTAAAGGGAAAAAGGTGGCAGGGACTGGCGAAAATCCAAAATGCCGATGGGTCGATGGGCCTAGCCCTTGGTCATGGCATTGGGTCATATGACGAAAAGGGGCTAGGGCTAAGCCGAAAGGCACTTGAGCCTGAATGCTAAAATGAGCAGAAAAAGGCCAAAAATGAGGTTTTTTAACCTTTTTGAGGATTTCAGTAGAGTTAAAAAGGGGTGCTTTTAAACCAAACAAAGGTGTTTTTATGGTTTAAGGGGGTTTTTTGGAGGAAATGAAGAGTTAATGAAGGGAAAGTGGGTTATTTTCAAAGGGAAATGGATTGATAAAAATAGGGGTAGGAAAGGGTGAAGTGGAGGAATAAATGAAAGTGAAATGGTGGAAATGGAGGCCTGAAACAATTTTTAAGGATCAACAGGACTTATTTGAAGGTTTCCTTTGTGGAAACAGTAGTGAAGGAGGTCTTTTGTACATTGAACACCATAAAGGCTTCAAGAACTAATAGTTTTGTTTGAAAATTGTTTCTTGAAGGCTTAGAACCTGATTCTAGCCATCATTGGGTATAACAGAAATTATAGATGGATAACAGTGGCTCCACTTGGGGAGGACAGCTTGCTCTTCAGGTGTCTAGAAGCTCAGTTTATCAATCTTTGGCTTTTAGGAGACTAGTTTCTTAATCCATTGGGCAACATTCTTTTCTTTCTTTTGTTGGCTATCTTTGGATTTGAGAACGTTTCAACAATCTGCATCATATGACATTCTTCAAAGCAACATCACTACCTACCCAATCCTACTTGTCCTATCATTTTTTTTTTCTTCTGAATGCACTTGGACTAGAAAAATATTTGACATCAAAATTCTACTCTTTTTGAAAGCAAAAACTAATCTATTTCTACTCTTATTTCTTCCATGAGTTCAGATTAAACAGTTGAACTCAAAAGCTTCTCTACCTAATCTATTATCCGTCAAGATTAAGCTGTTTGACAGATTTGCATTCTCTACATTCTAAAACAAAAATTTAAACACAGACAAACCAGGATTAAACAGTCTGATTTGTTGTAGTGTCTATGGCATAAGAAACCAACTGCACATAGACTTTTATTTGCAAAAAATTAAAACAAAAATATGAAGGCTTAAGATCTGAAAATAAAAGACATCCTTCTTTCTTCTTGGCTGAAGTTTTGATCTATTTAGAGCCATATTTTTCTTCCTTTTCTTTAGTTTAGATTTTGAGCATGTTTGAACAATTATTTCTTATATCCTAATCTATTCTATTATTCTATTGATAAGACAAGATTAATCAGTTTGGAAAATCTTCTTCACTAACCCATCAGCAGTAAATTGAAATCCATCTAGTCATGATTAGGTTGTATGAATAAATAGTAGTGTTTTCTTTTAGTAGTGGCATTTAAGCTTGCAAACTTTCAGATTCTTCCTTTCTTTTATATTATGGGGCTGTACCTTTATTCTTTTAATCTGCCCTCTTTTTCTTTTTCTATTTTTCATTCATTTTCAAAGAAAAAACAAAAACTAACTAAATGCTCATAGGCTGAGCTTATTTTATTTCCTATATAACCTAATATAACCTGGAAAATTTACATATTTAGCTGATGAACTCCCTTTTCCAATATAGCTAATCAAGTAAATGGTTCCATGATTGGTATTTGCTCATCTCCTTGAGCATGCTGGACAAACAGGGCCACTCCCATTTCTCTTGTTCTTTAGCAGCAGTGCTAAAAAATCTTCTTAATTTTGGTAATACACTGCTTCTAACAACCTTTATCCCTTCTTCAAATATCTTCAAGAAATGAGCATAGGGATCTTGAATTAATGCCTGGTTATGAATATTTGGAAGATAGGTTTCAACCAGGCTTACTTTTTTCTCCACTGGATCAAGCTTAAGATTCTTTTGAGAAAGAACTTCTTCCTCATCTTCATTATCATCTGAACTGGAGGACTCATCATATATTGCAATGTTTTCCTCTTGTAGTCTTGGTATGCTCTGATTCAGTGGATTGTACTCTATGAAGAGATCATCATATTCTTGAGTAGGGGTATGTTTTATTACCTCAACCCTTTCAGGAGAAGGATCCTTATCTTCATCTTGCCCAAGAAATTCCTCTTTATTCTCAACCTCATCATCACAACTAATATATTGCTAACTCCAAATTATGTGAAAGCTATTTCTGATGGATTGGATTGGTTGATTGTTGCTTTCAAGCTGATGATAGTGAATTTCATGACACCAATCAACTGCTAGTTGCCCTGCATGATTAGTTTCTACTTGAAGCTCATCATCATCATTAGACTGATCAAAAATTGGAAAATCATTAGTATAAACAATCACACCAATCAAACATATTAGGTTATCAGTTTTTTTACTTAAGCTGATCTACAAGTTTAATTTCTAGTTCAAGACAACAAGAGCAGAAGTGTTTTGTTCCAATGAAAGCTCATAGGCTCGCTGTTTTTTTAATATCTGATCAATTTCTTCTTCTGTCAAAAGAGAAGGAATTTTATTTTTGCTCTGGACAGAAACACAACAACCCTCTTCCTCTTGTGTTGACTGATTGTGAGGCTGGATGTCTTCTTGAGCCTCTCCTAGTGAATCATTACTTGTGCTTGTAGGGAAACTTTGAGAATTTTCTTCTATTTCATGATTTTTTTCATTCTCAAACAACTCTCCTTAATCTCTGTAATAGTCAAGTTGAACAAGAGATTCATGAGTTGTTTCTAATAGATTTTCAGGATTCCATAGTTCTCTTAAAATCTGAAATGAGTTATAACATAGAGGGAGAGTCCCTATATGCACTGATTTTTCTTCTGTTTCATATTTTTTGTTTTCTAAGAGGCTTATTTTTTCCTCAAAGCACTGCTCACTTTCAATATTTGCAGCTTGTTTTTAACGTTCTCTCATCAGTGAATCATAAGGTGTAGGTAGGTAACTAGTACCTTCTTGACAATCTTCTTCATTTTTCTCTTTGTAATCTTGTTCATCATACATATTTTGTTTGTTGTTTATGTCTTGTAGTGGTTGAGTTTTTTTTTTATCAAGAGAAAACATGGGTTGCTTTGGATAATCAACATCTGTATTAGCCTCATGCATTTCTAGTTTCTTATCAAGTATGTACACTATTTTTCCAATTAGGTCCAATAATGTGTTTATTTTAGCTTCTCTGTCTATACTTGGATCCATGTTTGTAAAAAAGAGGTCATTGTATCTTGTCAACCAGTTCAGAGTCTTCTACCAGTTGAGTCGTTAGGTCTTTTGGAGGTTGTGGAGTCGCCAGGTGGAAATTTTTTAGCTTTTCTAAAGTTAAAATGTTTTATGGTGCACCACCAATGTTTATTATGAAACCAATCTGAAATTTTTTTGGGGTTTTCTGAGTTTCTATGGTTATTGAAGGTCTTATGAGTCTATAAGAGCTTGCTAGGCTATTATGTACTCAGAGGTCCCACCGTGATCACCAAAATGTTGGGGTCCTGTGATTTGGCTGATTGGCAAACCAAATGACAAGGCAACATTCAAACCAAGTTGTAGAGCTCTAGGATCTAGCCTTCCTATTCTCAGAGAGAGATATATCAATATGTTTGTAAGGATATAGCTTGATGCTTTTAAGAGGTTGATTTTAGGGTAGTTATGAAGTGAAAATTTGTTTTTTTGTTGGTTGGACATAGATGATTTAGGCAGCATAGATAGAATGTGGAAATCTACAAGCCATTGGGAAATGGAGTCATGTGGAAGTTTAAACAGTTTTGATTGATGAATTTGGGGAACCAAAGGGCAATTCTAACTTATTCAATGGATATGTGGGATCATATAGGTGGGATGAGATGAACATCAAGGATTTTGAAGGAAAAGTAAAGCTTTAAGGGCTGTTAAGACTCCTTAATCTGGTATACCTTTCAAACTGAGGGACTTGCAAAACTATCTAAACATAAAGAAACATTCAATAGCTAGGGCTAACCATGAATTCTACCAACATTCTTTATGCAGATAACATAAACAAGACAAACTTTCAAGTAAGACAAAGAATAAAAGGAACGCTCTCTTTCTTCTAATTGTTTCACTTAAAGGAGTTAGAAAACATATAAGAAACACAACTAATTGCATTCATAAAAGGGGGAACACCCAGACATCTAAGACTGAAATTATAAAGACCTTCAAATATGACTATCTTAGCAAAAAAAAAAGAGTAAGATTAGAACAAATCCTCCCTTCCAAGCTACAGACAATAACGTTTGAAGGACGTTTTCAGAGATAGCTTTCAAGAGGCAGCAAGTAGGCAGGGCAAACCATAATTCAACCTTGACACCAACTATTTGAACTATTCTAAAATGAACAAGCTTAAGGGTTTAATAAGCAGTCAAAATACTCAATAAAAACTTCAGCAGATGAAAACATAAAGGCAGTGAAGAGTAAACAGGCCTAAGGTGCTTCTAGGAGACATTTCTTAGCCTAATATTTTTACTCTACTACAAGCATAGCATAATGGAACAAAGCAAAAAATAGGAAATAAAATTAAAAAATAGAGATTACTTCACCAAAACCAGGCTCAGGGATCCAATGATCTAGCCTCCTTCATCAACAAAAAAGCAAATACATCCACACTTCTTCAAAACATCAATCCTTCTTCAAAGCAGTAGTCTATGTATTACTTCAAAATTCATCAAATGCCAACAAACAACCCCTAACAAAGAGCTCCTCATAGAGTATTTATAGAATAATGAGGAGGTGGAACTCTTTTTAGGGTTCAAAATGTTATTAATTACAGAGTAAATGCATTCCTAGCCTTGAAAACCACACAAGGCCTAAGGTAGGAATGAGTTGCACTACTTCTCTGTTTAATAACTCTGTCTTTATTTCCTGAGGATAAAGTAGGTGAAAAGAGTAGGTTTTAAGGCTTTCCCATGTCTTAAAATAACTGCTCTGACAGTCAAAAGATGTTTTGTCTGTGTGATAACTATCGAAGTGTCTTTGTAGGTGAAAAGAAGGCTACAGGTGGCTTCAGATATTTTGATGAATTAATTTCTCCTGTGTTGATGTATTCAAGGCTGTTCTGGCCTAAGTCTTCTTGAGTTAATCATAAAACTGCTCTTTAGGCTTTTTAGCCTTGACTTGCCTTTTTAATTATTTTGCCTCACTGTCCTTTCTGTCTAATCCAACTGTTTCTATTAAAACAACTTGTTTATCCCTTAATCCTTTATCTTTCGGACTTTATCTTTCTAATCTTAGACTTAAAGGACTGATCTCTGTCTCTTCATTCATTTACTATGATTAAGCCTTTGGTCCTTTGTTTCTTCACATTTTTACCGTTCTTCTTTGTCTTTCTGTGCAGGGGTTTCTTTGGTGCGCTGGAGGGTCTTATCGGATTAACCAATGTTCATGACGCATTGGCCAAATCATTGAATCTAACCCTGTTTGTCCCTTTTCTACATGAAACTAGGCCTAAGGATTGTCATCCTAGGCAAAAAGCCACTTAAATTGGCTGTGGGATGGCCTGCAAACTTTGGGCCGCCATTAAAAATATGCAACATAAATAAATTATTAAATAAACCCTGAATTTTGTGGTTGACTACATTCAGAGGCTCGAGGGAGGCAGAGGAGGAATATGCGCAAAAGGGGTCTCACAAACAGAACCGGGAAGAACAGTGGGATTTTTTGAAGATTTGGCGCGAAATGGTGGAAGAGTGGTTTTGCAGAAAATCAAAGGTGGTTTTCACGTTAAGAATGGGCGGTAAGTGGTATTGGCCCTTTTGGATGCAATATGGCTCGATGGACGACACCTGTCCAAGAGAAACCGCCCATTTTGCGTTGAACTTGGGCATTAAATTATTTCAATGGATTGGGCATGAAATAGAATGTAAGCCGTCAGATCTGGGGGATCCAAATCTATGGCAGAGGGTGAACGCGACAAGGAAGATGCACAGTAGTGGGACTGGGTGCTGAGGTTAGCAAAACCATCGGGTAGCGAGAGTGTTGTTGGGTGGTTTAGATCTGTGGGGTTTTTTAACCAGGGACATTGGATGGAGAAGATGAATGGCAGAGATCCGTTTTATGAGGATGAATGGAGGGCAAAAGGGTGAGAGGATGGATGATGGGGGAAGGAGCGGAGACCGTTGGATCTAGGCCGAGGGCCTTTGATCAACAGTGGATATTTGTTTAGGAGAAATCGTCGGGCACGGGGTAAGCAATGGCTCGGGGGAGCGCAGGCCGTTAGATATGGAGGATCTATGGTCCAGATTATATCGCCAAAGGTGGAAAAGAAAAGTAGTTTGGGAAGTGGAAATGGAAGTTGCGAAGTCCGATGGCCGATGGGGGGAGGCGAAGTGCGATCAACGACAGAGATTAAGTCGAGAAATCAGCCATCGGTGGGAAAAGAAATGGGAAGCAGAACTGGGGGAAAGAGTGATATATGATGGAGTGCAGACCGTTGGATTAGATGCGATCAACGATGGAGATCTGATCAGAGAGTGCATATCGGCGGTGAACACTTTTAAAGGGAAAAAGGTTGCGAGGACCGGCGAAAATCCGAAATGCCGATGGGCCGATGGGTCGATGGGCCTAGTGCTTGGTCACGGCACTAGGTCATATGATGAAAAGGGGCTAGGGCTAAGCTGAAAGGTGCTTGAGCCTAATTGCTAAAATGAGCCAAAAAAGGCCAAAAATGAGGTTTTTTAACCTTTTTAAGGATTTCAGTAGAGTTAAAAAGGGGTGCTTTTAAACCAAACAAAGGTGTTTTTATGGTTTAAGGGGGTTTTTTGGAGGAAATGAAGAGTTAATGGAGGGAAAGTGGGATATTTTTATAGGGAAATGGACTGATAAAAATAGGGGTAGGAAAGGGTGAAATGGAGGAATAAATGAAGGTGAAATGGTGGAAATGGAGGCCTGAAACAAATTTTCAGGATCAACAGGACTTCTTTGAAGGTTTCCTTTGTGGAAACAGTCATGAAGGAGGTATTTGGTACATTGAACACCATGAAGGCTTCAAGAACTAACATTTTTGTTTGAAAATTGTTTCTTGAAGGCTTAGAACCTGATTCTAGCCATCATTAGGTATAACAGAAATTATAGATGGCTAACAGGCCCTTTGTGTACTAACTGAGTATTTTACTAATAGAATTCATAAGTTGAACACAAAACGTTTCCTTTCAAAAGAAAGGAAAACTTATATACCATAATGGGACAAGTGGCATGATCAAAAGAAGACACATGGTTGGAGATCTCCACATGGACAACATCACCAATTGCCACATGGAGTTTATGAGTGAAAGGTGCCCCCATGGAATGGTGACACGTGGACAAGAATCTCCACATCATATAGGAATATTCAAAGAATATTTGCATTTGGTTCGAGGTGTTGCTAGTGTTTGCTAAGGTAGATTCCAATATTGGGCCCAACACCCCCATGGGTTGGAGCTCACTTACTTAGTATTCTTGGGGGAATTAATTTATCAGTTCCATTGACCCCAATGGACCCTTTTTTCACTAATTTAGTGATTGACCAACCTGATTCATAGTTCAAGAAAATGGTTTTTCCTTTAATGGGAAGGTAAACTTTTGTATCACAAAGGGATAGGTGGAATAATTAAGAGAAGACATGTAGACTAGGAGCTTCACATGGATAGAATCATCATTTAACACATGGAGTCAAAGAGTGATAGCTAGCCCTGTGAGAAGGCTTGACATGGCTAATAATATACATCATGCCATCAAGAGAATCTATTGAAAATATTTGCACGCAATTTGATTTGTTCAAGGTGTTTGTGAACATTGATTCAATGATTGGGATTGATGCCCCCATTGGGCCCCTTGCTGAACCACTTAATGTTTTAATTTAATAATTGAATTATTTTCTTGATGACCTCATTGGGCCCTTTGTTCAATAACTTAATGTTAAAATTTATTAATTATCTGATTACCTTTATGGCCCGATAGGGCCCTTCGTGCACTAAGTTAGTATTCAATCAAATTGATTCATAATTCAAACAATAATGTTTTTTTCCTTCAAAGCCAAGGTGAATTTCCATACCTTGGTGGGACAAGTGGCATCATTAGGAGAATATAGGTGGACCGAGAGCTCCACATGGATAACATCATTTCCTATCATGTGGATTATTAGTGTGACACATAGCTCTATGAGAAGGCTCTACACTGGTGAGGATTTATACATTAGTAGGGAAACCCCCATCATCAAAAGAATATTTAGAGGATATTTGCACATAGTTCAATATTTTTAAGGTGTTTTTGAAGGTTGATTCAAAGATCAAGAATGATGGCCATATGGGGACATCAACTCACTCACCAAGTGTTTGAACTAGTTAAGTCCCATATTAGGCTTGATACTTCCATAAATCCCTTTATATATTGTTTGAATAATTGAATTTATATTTCAAGCTTGATGCCTCCATCAATACCTTATACATTGTTTGAACCATTGATTTTCAAATTTGGACCAATGCCTCCATCAGCCCCCTTATACAAAATTCAAATTGTTGCTATAGACTAGTTTCAAAGTATGAGCACCCTCATTATTAGGCTTTTAGTCACATGGGAAGATGATTATCCATGATCTAGAAGGACATGTGTCCCATTGAGAATATAACTCATGGATGAAGACCTCCATATGTACAAATTAACCACTCACTAGGAGGAGTTTAGAATCAATATCATAATATCATGGGGTTAAGAGAGACTGTAGGGCTAAAAGTGCTTCTAGAACAAGATATTGGGCATGTTTTTCCCAACGGAATATAATTTCTAGATTCAATGCATTTCCCATGTAGGTTATTCATTTTGAGAGTTTAGTTTTCAACTAAAGAGAGCCAAAATAAAGACTAAAGTCATTAGAAATAAAATATTTACAATGTTTTTGCAAAAAACATATTACTTTCTCTTCCTTCCATGTCCTACCTTCTTTATTCTCATTCTAATCATAATTATTTTCTATGAAGAAATCTTTGTAGAGGAGAACAAAAATTCTAGGACTATGTCCTTTGCAATCCCAACCCTTCGTATTTTTCTATTAATAAAACAGTTTTTTTATGATGTATTAAGACTTTACAGTTCCCAACCCTAAAGCTTATATTTTCTACACAAATTATTATATTCATTATGAAATCAAGGCTAATATTGTAACCTTTGATTAATAATAAATTCAATCAAGTTAGGATGTGTTTGTATTCTTCATTATCCATCTTGCATCATGATGAATTAGCTAATGAATCTATAATATGTATTTCCAATATGTTTTTTTTCATAAATATGTTCTAGGAAAATAATTATGCCTCCTCTTATACCCATATTTATTTTCTCAAAGTCATTTCACCCTATTAATTATATATTGATGCTAAATTTTAGAAAATTTTCCCTATCATTAAAATTCCATCAAACCCCCCATTGGTTTCCTCCCCTTTGAATTTCCTCCAAACTTAAACTCCAACACCTTAATTATTTTTAAATTCCATAGCTGAGATGGAATCCATGCCCTAATTTCTCTATGATGAATCCAATATATGCTTCATCTTTTAAATAAGTTGTCCTTTGATTGTAAACATTATTTCCTTAAGAAATATTGACGAAACTATTGTTTGGCTTGAGAATTGGCTCAAAGGCCTAAAGTGACATAGGACATTACACCCTATATATTATTCCATCACATTTTTCCCTTATGTAAGAGATAAGGGGAAGTCTTGGAGAAAAAATAGGAAAGTGCATACTTGTCAAGGAACATTCTAATAGATGGCATAATTTTGTTCTCCAATTAGAGAAGGAAAAATTGTTGGACAAGATCTATGTGTGAAAGTTTGAATGGGTGTATTTATTGGTTATATTACCCCCTATATCAAATAGAAATTTATTTCTTAATCTTCAAATAAGAATTGAAAAGTGATACATTATTAAGGAAGTTTGAAGATTACTTTGAAAGATTACTCCAAAATAAAATTAACTTCATAAGAAAGGTGTGCACCCTGTTAGGTTGGATTCCTGGTCTTTTGTTATGATATCTAATTCAAAAATAAAATTGATCGATCTAATAATATATCGATAATATATCTAGTGATAGATACAATAGCCTCCATGCCCAACTATATGTCAACTACCAAACTATGATATTCCATTATATACGAATGCAATTAACTGCATTAATATTATTGTACTAGATTACTATACTTGAATGCCCAAGGAATAGATCTATGAGCTTATGATCTATATTATCCCACCCTTGATATCAGGGGGGGGCTATCTTTTTTTACCAAGTATGGAAGTTAAATATCCCGTTATAATTTAAATATCCACTTTGGAACAAAGACAACCCAAGCCCATCCTAGTCTTATGTTTACCTGCATCATTTCCATAGTTTTGAGCCATCACACCACTTCAAGCCTTTCCACCCTCATTATTCCCATTATTACTTGGGAATACTTCCAATTCTTAGATAAAAATATCAAAAACTTATTGATTGGAAAAATTCATCCTCATCACTAACCAACAACCAAGTTTAAAACATTGGTTCTACTTACTCTAAACTACCTTGGGGATCTATTTAATGGATATCTTAAATTTTTAACAAGATCTAATGAGGAAAAATGTCTCAGCGTATATTATCAACTTACTTATATTTCAAATATGATAATGCTTTCTTTAGAATTTTTTCCCACTCTCTATAAGGAGAAGCTAGGAAATGATTCAAAAACTTAGCTAATGTCTCTCTAATGTACTAAGCCTAATTTCTCAAGTAGATTCTAAAAGTTGTATCATAAAATTTAAAATATTATTAAACCCTTAGAATATATAGTAATGGTATTATATGTTGCTACCTACATATATTATATTTATTTTCATCTTAAAGAAATAAAATACATGGAATTGGATGCCCTATTTAAGGATGTTTAAGATCTAGAGAACAATATGAATTCCATAGGGATACAACTAAAACCTAGACAAGATCCCCCTAAAATAGGATATTTCCCATATTAAAGGAAGGGAAATGAATACGAGTCATATTCATTTACTCATGAAGCCTTATCAATGTAATAAGTGACCAAGCTACTAATATCTATAGCTAATGACTCTCAAAATTCAAATGAGAGGAACTTTCATGTGCATTTATATGGCCTACACCATGAGCATAAAATATACCGCTCAAGAGTCAACCTTACTTTAGAAGGTCCCCAAACATTTTTCAAAGGTAGAATAAGCTTGAAGGCCTAACTCTACTGCAAGACTCAAGATTTCTAACTATAACGATGATTCCTCTAACCGTATATTACTAGGAATTCTATGAACAAAGGGAAGGAGAATATTTAGATAAAAAAATGGGGATCTTAACATCTTGTTAAATCATATTGATCATTTAAATGAAATTAAATACTAATCTCCCCTTCTATGATCTAAATGACTCCTCATGACGGAGGAATAGGAAGAATAACCTCAAGAGGAGAATATCTACCTACAAGGAGACGAACCTTTGGATTTGTACCCTAACCAATTAAGAATGTTTTTTTATAACATCATAGATGAAGTGAGGATAAAATATCATTTGTGACTTGGAATGAATACCCCAAATTGAAGAAGGGAATAAATTTCTAGGAAACCCAACAATGCAGGAAACTAAGTTTTCTAAAAATTCAAGAAGAAAAAAAATGCATAAATAATTTTAATATTTCAAAGCCATTGATTTTTTTCAATGAATAAATCAACAAAAGTAATAACTTCAAATGCCTCAATATTTCAAGAAATGTAGGTAAGGCCCCTAAATCACAAAAACTTAACATAATTTCTCCCAAACCACTCAATGTTGCAAAATATATAGAAATAATTTCTCCCTTTGTCATCAAGTATATACTTAGTCAATTAAAAATTCCATTGTCGTTTTATACTGTAATCAAGTATATTGTGCACAAAAAGGAAGTATATACTCTTTTGGATCAAATGGGTAACCCTATAGTTCGTATACCAACCCCAAACTAGCCCAAAACATAAATTATATACTAGGACCGAATGTGATGGTTCTATATAGTGAGTAACCCCTAAAAGAAAAATAGATCAATCTACAAGATGATTACCCTAAGATATTGATGGGTTATCTATCCAATGACAATGATATACTAACTTCTCTTTTTTATATCAATTTATCATTACATGACTTCCATCCCCATCATCATTTTTCCAATTCTAAGTCCTCTTATTCCCTAATGCCACCAAAAATCATGGAAATTAGACATCGAAAAAACCTATAAAGACTATAAAGGGTTTAATTTTTGGGAATGAACAAAGATATGGTGTTGAGAATTTTGCAGATCCCTAAAAAAAATTTTGTGATTCATGTAGGGATTATAGATGTCCGTCCCACCCATGGTATTGTATTGTCTAAACATTGGCACATTTGCATAAGGAGTAATATCCAATTTGGTTTTTCTGATGCCACTATTCCTATATTTTGGGGAGAAAACGAAAAATTGTATAGGGAGTCTAAAATGACTTCTATGATTAGTGACCCTAGTTGGGTGTGGAGCCTGATTATCTTGTTTATTTTGTATCACAGCATTGGACCCCTGTACCTTAATGGGGGTGGCAACGCCGCCCATAATTAAATGCTTCCTGGGGGGTCTAAGGGGGCGGTTGCGACTTTATGGAGCCACCTCCCCTGGTGGGGGGTTTTGGGGGCAGTGCCCCCGAAGCTAAAAACAGGTGTAAAATTGCCTTGTAAAAGTACAGTAATTTCTAGTCAATCTAGGTCATTCATTAGGCAGATGATCTGACAGTAGAAGTTATGTTTAGTTTAGGGTTTTTTGCCCTAGAAGGAAACCCCTCTCTTGTATGAGGGTATTTTATTGTGGTTGTGTATTGTATGTGTATTCTCAAAGCGAGAAACAGATAGGGAGATTGTGAGAGAAAACAAAGGATATTACAACAGATCTGTTGTAGGTTGTGTCTCTTCATTTTTTTGGATAATAGAAAGGAAGGACTGGCTATTTGGGGTGGACGTAGCCCAAACTGGGTGAAACACGTATATCTGTGTCTCTCTGGTTTTATGTGTTTTGTGTGCTTGTGTTTTCTGCATATTTTATGTGTTTGATTGCTCAGTAATATTTAATTTTCTAACAACTGGTATCGGAGTCGAAGGTATATTTGGTTGATAAACTCGCAAGAAAGAAGGGTTCCTGGTTCGAGTGGGAGCAATGGTGGAAGATGGTAAATTTAGGGTTGAGAAATTTAATGGCCAAAACTTCCCGCTTTGGAAGATGCAGATGGAAGATTATCCGTATCAGAAAGATCTATACCTACCATTGAGCGGAAAAACAAAGAAGCCGATGACTATGACAGACGCAGAATGGGATATTCTTGATTGCAAGGCACTCGAAACAGTACGGTTCTGCCTCGCGGCATCAGTAGCCCTCAATATTTCGAAGGAAACAACAACAGAGGGTTTGATTAAGGCGTTGGAGAAACTATATGAAAAACCCTCAGCCTCAAACAAGGTATTTCTTATGAAACATTTATTTAATATGAAGATGTCGGAAGGTGGATCTGTTGCAGACCATTTAAATTATTTTAATACAATTACCAGTCAGTTAATTTCTATAGGGGTAAACTTTGATGATGAAGTTAGAGCTCTGTTATTTTTGTGCTCATTGCTAGAAATATGGAATGGTTTAGTTATGGACATTAGTAACTCTGTCTCTGGATCTAGTACTTTAAAGTTTGATGATGTTGTCGGTGCTATCCTTAGCAAGGAAATGCGACGGGAAATCTCCAGTGAGACATCGGGTAATGCTTTGAGTGTAGACTCTAGGGGAAGAAGAATGGAAAGAGGAAAGAGCTCGGGATATCACAGTAAATCAAGGAAAGGTATATCCAAGTCTAGATCGGGGATAGTGTGCTGTAAATGTGGAAAGAAAGGACACCTAAAGAAATACTGTAGATCTTGGAAGAAAAAAGAAGGAGACATACAACAAGAAAAAAATCATGAAGCAAATGTGACAGGTGATGTGTTACAAGATGCTTTGATTCTTTCTTTCGAAATGTTACTGATTATTGGGTTGTAGATTCAGGGGCCTCATTCCATGCCACACCTGATAAGAAATATTTTCATGACTATGTTCAAGGAGATTTTGGACAAGTCCGTTTGGGTGATGATAAACCCTGTAAAATTGTTGGAATGGGTAAGGTTCTTGTAAAACAATAGAATGGAAACCAATGGCTATTAAAGGAGGTAAGGCATGTTCCAGATCTGAAGAAAAATTTGATTTCAACAGCGTAGTTAGGCAGTGAAGGTTGTGTGACAACTTTCACAGATAAAACTTGGAAGGTCATCAAAGGAGCACTAGTAATAGCAAAAGGCGAAAATGTTGGTACAATTTATTTATGCAATGGTATTTCTAACTCTGTTAATGATTTAACTTTCAAAGGAGCAGATGTAGCATTATGGAATCATAGGCTCGGACACATGACTGAGAAGGGGATGAAGATTTTTCACTCAAGAAATTTGTTGCCGGGTTTGAAGAATGTTGATTTGGATTTTTGTGAGAATTGCATTTATGGAAAAAAGAATAAAGGCAGATTTCTCAGAGTTGGGAAAGAAAAGAAGAGAGAAAAATTAGAGCTTGTGCATACATATGTATGGGGACCTACTCAGGTATTATCTCTCGATGGCTCTCGTTATTATGTTACTTTTATTGATGATGCAACTATAAAAACTTGGATTTATTGTATTCAGAATAAATATGATGCATTTGATACTTTCAAGAAATGGAAAGCTTTGGTTGATATTGAGATAAGAAAGAAGTTGAATTGTCTCAGATCAGAAAATGGAGGTGAATATTGTAGCAAAGAGTTTGATAGGTATGTTCAGAGCATGTAATTTGCAGAGAGAATACAATTCCAAGAACACCACAAGAAAATGGTGTGTGAGAAAGGATGAACAGAACAATCATGGATCGTACAAGGTGCATGACATTACATGTAGGATTGCCTTTAAAATTTTGGGTAGATGCTGTAGATAATGCTATTTATCTAATAAACAGAGGGCCTTCAAGTTCCTTGGATGGTGGTATTCAAGAGGAAGCATGGATAGGTAAAAAGGTAAACTACTCTTTTTTAAAGCCTTTTGGTTGTGAGGCCTTTGTCCATATTAATAAAGAAAATAGAACAAAGCTTGAGGCAAAATCAAAGAAATGTACTTTTATTGGATATGGTGTTAATGATTTTGGTTATCGCTTATATGATTATGAAAATCACAAAATCATTAGGAGCAGAGATGTAATATTCAATGAAAAGGTATTGTATAAGAATCGGTTGCAGGAAAAGAAACGGTGTTGGGAAAAATGCGAGAGGGGGGGGGGGGGTGAATCGGTATTTGGGAAAAAACGAGCTTTTACTTTTTCATGCTCTAAAACCCATACGCTACTTTGCTGAAGCCAACTAGCGTATACACGCGGATATCCTTCATAAAACTCGTGTATACACAGAGATCTAATTATGCCATTAATTCTTCACTTATATCATTCCATCATTCATTTATTAGATGTTCTATAAACAGTAAACATGTGCAGTAAGAACAGAATAAACCATCACACAAAGCATCACATATGAACACCAGGATTTTTAGGTGGAAACCCAAGTCGGGAGAAAACCACCGCTGCAGTTGCTCAGCCTTCAATATTTTATTATAGAGAAAACATCTTAAAACATATGTGCTGGTGCAGACTCCTACCAGCACGCAGGCACCCACCTGCGCTCGTTTACCAGCCTCTCCTGGAAGGGAGCTCCAACCCCCTGACTCGTTTACCAGCCTCTCCTGGAAGGGAGCTACGACCCCCGATCTCATTTACCAGCCTCACCTGGAAGGGAGCTACAACCCCTGCTTGCTCTCGTTTACCAGCCTCACTGGAAGGAGCTACAACCCCACGGCCAGAGCTACAAGCCTCGGCACCTCTATGGACCACGGTTCTCAATTTTCCTGCTTGGATCCAAAGCTTCCCTTAGGACACCACTTGCAGGCCACGTTTCATCATATTTTCAGACTGGACCCTTTCCATACTTTTAAACACAGTCAACCATGAAACAGATACATATAACTCACTGACAGATATCAGTAAACCAGCAGAACAGATCAGACATTTCTTACCACATACTTCAGCAAACCCTAGTTTGCATACGCGCTTTCCTTTCACTGATGTCGCGTATATACGCGCTTCCGTTCACATAAACCAGCGTATACCTCTGTACATATTTCATTGCGCATACGCACTTTCTCTTCAGCGAAGCCATGTATATACGTGCTTCCTCTGCGGCGAACTAGCATATAGATCTTCAATTATTATAGAGCAGCATACTTCTTCAGATCAGATATTCAGTTCAGATTTACCCTTTTACTTCAGACAGATGTTCGCCTCAATTCAAATCTAAGCCTTCCATAATCAGATCTAGTAGATACAAGTGCATTTCAGATCTAGATCCCCTTCTTCATCATTGGTGCATCATACATTCAGATTTATCTTCAAGTGTAACCCTTTCCATTCAGATCTACTTCAGAGAGAAGTATTCATTCAAGCTCAGACATCTTGCCCCCACACTTATGATTTGCACAATGAATTTCTTCTCTTTATATAGGTTCTCCCTTTTTCAATACCATGAGCCCCTTTTTCAAAACCATGAGCCCAAAACTACATTACTTCCGATGGTATTCCTGGACGGGGTCAATTAGGCGAATCATTACCCAATACAATGGGTCAATACCATGGTGGTTACCCCTGGTTTTTCACTTTTTGAGCGCTTTTTCCCATACGCGACTTGGCACATTCTTTCCCGCGTGCATATGCGACTTCCCCTAGGCAAATCCGCGTATGCCTAGAGACATACTCTTTTCATCATAGATCTATCACATACTGGATTTCTTTCTTCATTGCCTTTTGTACACACTGTAGATACATCAGATTTACTTCATCAAGAACATATTCTATCAAGCACAGCTTCATCAAGTAAGTTGCCATCATCTTTATCAAGTGGGTTGTCATTCAAGAATAACACTCAGCATCATATGGCTAGCAAACATCATTTCATATCAGATTTACATCATTTACTAATTCCAACAGGTCAATAATAACTTCATCAGGTGGTTCGCCATCAAGGACAACACATGGCAATAGTCGCATGTCTTCATCTTCATTCAGTGGGTTGCCATCAAGGACAACACTCTGCATCATATTGCCAACAATCTCCCCCTTTGGACTTGATGGCAACCACGATGGTGTTTGGTTACTACAACAGATAGGTACATTAAGAATACAATGGCACCATGTCATTTTCTCCATTTTTGACACCATTCTTTCTCTTCATTCAAACACCATGTCACTCTCCCCCTTTGACATCAAGGGCAAAGGGCGGATCAAAACCAACACACTCTCCCCTTTTCTCCTCATGTAGAAGAAACGTTCTGCAGATCTGATATATACTGAAGTGACCAAGCTCCCCCTGAGTTCATGCTGAATCTTCAACCATATTTTCCAATGAAGTACATGACTCTATGAAGTTCCTATCACCAATGACTCACACTTACATCAAAGATCCATCCAAGTGGATTTACATAAGAGACTCAACTACCCAACCAAGTGGGTTTACAAATTTGACTCAGCTACCCAATCAAGTGGGTTTACAATGTTTGACTCAGCTACCCAACCAAGTGGGTTTACAAATTTGACAAGTCCTTACATGACTGAATATTACAAGTTTACATCATGGGTCTCAACAAGAACTTTACAAATATGACCATTTATGACCAACACCAGAAATACTTCAAGAAAAATAACATATTTCAGAACCATCATAATGCTAATGAGAAAGTGATGCGAAGGCCCAAGCTAATACTCCCCTATTTGTGCATCCAAGCATCCTTTTCATATGACTAAGGCTCCCCCTTAGTTTGTGCATCGAACACTTTCACCAACAAATCAATGAAGGCATCTTTATCGGAAACATTAGAAAAATAGTGAGCTGGAACACCACGGAGATGCAAAGCAGTATGGAGATACCAAACAGCACTGCAGCTGTGCTGAAGAGAGCTGACTCTAGACAGAAATTTGTCAGCAATCAGACATATGCGGTTTTCTGTGCATGAACTCGCGTATATATGCGACTGTGTTTGAGGAAACCCGCGTATCCAATTCCATCCTCTAAATTTTAACCAGATATGATCCACTGTGAGAAAAATACAGTTTTCAACTTCTTTCTGGGATATTTGAATGCTTCCCTGGACTACAGATAGATAGAACAGTGCAGTTGTGTCTTCAAGCGTCTTCCAATGGTTGTAGCATAAGAACATTAGTAACCAAGCCTTCAGATTCTTTGCAGCATCAATACAATGTTCCCAAGAGAGATTATCATACCGGAACAACATCTTCAAATATGTGTCAAGCAATCATCCATGTGGTCCAATATCATCAAGATATTCAAGATTTAACATGAAGTAACATATGTAGTCAAAAGATCTCAACCATAGTAACAAACTCTGCATGATCTATTCTTATTTCTGAACCAAACAACTTCCAACTCATCCATGTGTGAGCACAAAAGATACTTTTTCAGCAAACAGGGCTCAAAATCTCATCATGATAAACCATATACCAAGTCATCATCATTTGAGCATGAGTATCATAAAAACCAAAGAATAAGCAGTCATATTTCCAACAATGCAATCATTAGTATTCAACCTGCTGCTCCCCCTGAACCAGTGCTCCTTCTTAACTTGTGCAACCTGAATACGTTCATCAGCAAGTCATCAGTAACAATCTCTGCATGGGCTGCCCTTATCTCCGAATTATAGGACTTTCATCTCAATAATGAATACTCTTCATTAACAAGCAAACAGGACTCATCCACAATCTTCAACATAAGAAACCATGTATCATATCATCATTATTTAAAAACTGACAAATTAAGCTGATACAGAGTCAATAATACAATTATTAATAGTCAGACAGATGCTCCCCCTGAACCTCTGCTCCAGATCTTCAGCTATCATATAAATTCTCTTATCATCAATGCATACACGACTATGTCTGTTGTAACTCGCGTGTATACGCGAATTTGGTTAATAGAACCCGCATATGGAAAGTGAAGCATAGAAATTTTTTCACATTCCATCATCTCCCCCTGAACTTGTACATCCTGTACCTATCTTCTTGATATCAGATGTTCTGTCAGAAATACATATAACCGGAATAATCAAATCAACCAATCAACCATGGTAGACATCATACATCGCTCCCCCTGTGACGATACATTACTAAGCTCCATAATGTATCTCACATCACTTCTGCAGTCAATAAGACAAGTAAGCTTCAGAAGCGGATAGTAGCAGTGGTCAATTCCTAGTTTAAGTGCGGTCCTCCATCCTTTTCAGTTTGTTTAAACTTTCTCTTGCATCTTGGAAGTTATCCAATTTCTCATATTTGTTCAACTGCATTCCTTTTCTACATGTCATACTTGTTACAAGAATAACATCTCATATGTCCAGAAAAATAAGCATAAGAGTCATAATGAGTATTTCTAATCTTCCTCCTTTTACAACCAGTGCTTTATGTCATACTTGTTACATGAAAAACAATATCCCTTGAAGAAACCAGAGTACCTTTCTATGTAGGAACTGTTTGTTTGAGGCTGAAATGATCTGCTCCTGCAATTTGCTGCAACATGCCCATAATTATGACATTTAAAGCATTCAACATTATTGACTGATTTCCTTTGAGATTTCATCATTGTTGGATGACCTTTTGTTTCTTTCAACACTTCAAGTTTTGCATTGACATCCTCTGAATTTTTAGCACTTCCTTGTGAACTAGATTCTCCTTTAACAGTTTCATGAAAGCCAAGACCAAGTTTGATAGCATGAGACTTTTGATTACTCATAATATTGTCCAAAATCTTAGTACTATATTGAAACCTCAAAAGTTTAACTTTTTCTTCTAATTTACCTTTGAGAATGTTTACCTCAACCTCCAATCCTTGGCATTGCTTCTTCATGCTTTCTTCTTTCCCTCTTCCATCTTCTACTTGATGATTCAGATTTAGAATCTCTTCTTTCAACCCTTTTTCATTTTCTTCACATGTTTTTTGCAGCTCTTCATTCTTCTTTGATAAGTTTTTCGAGATATTCTTTGGAGAGATGATTTTACGCTAGAGCCTTCCTTTTCAAATGTGAGGAGTTCTTCATTCTTCTTATTTGATGCTTCAAGATGTTGTTTGTAGAAAGATGATTGCGACTTCAAGTCACTTCATTCTTCTTGCTTGATTTTTTTCGAGATGCGCATTTAGATCAATGATTTACTTCTAGTTCTTTTAGGTCGATTGGATGCATAAGTGGCAAACCTTTGATACTTGTCCACTGTCCATTCAACATTTCTATTTGATCTTTCATTTTGAGAGATCATCTCTTTGTAGATAGAATCTTTCTTATCAATTTCCTTTTGTTGTTGTTCAACTTTGATCTTGATAGCTTGTTCTAGATCCACAACTTTACTTTCACTTTCTACACCATTGCTTGCACAAAGAAGATTACAAGGGCCCAAATCACTATCAGATTCATCTTCTTCAATTTTGTGAGATATCTCCTTGCTTCGAGTAGCCTTCTTCTTTTTCCTCTTTGCCATAAGCATGTATGATAGGCTGATCGAGAATCTGTTTTATCTTCTTCAATTTTTGCTATACATGATTTGCGAGGTATCTCCTTTCCTCGAGTAACCTTCTTCTTTTTCTTCTTTGCCATGAGCACTTGTAGAGCTTGGTTAGAATCTTCTTCATCTTCACTGGAAACTTCATCATCATCTTCATTTGCATAATAACTCTTCCTATTTTCAAATTGT
Organism: Pinus albicaulis; assembly: GCA_034641835.2. Taxonomy (NCBI): domain Eukaryota; kingdom Viridiplantae; phylum Streptophyta; class Pinopsida; order Pinales; family Pinaceae; genus Pinus; species Pinus albicaulis. The sequence goes on from CM076577.1 coordinate 354,757,591, forward strand.
TTTCCTTTACCCTGTTTTTCTTTATAAGGACATTTAGCGGCATAGTGACCAACCTTTCCACACTCAAAACATTTGAAGGGAAGCTTACCTTTGAATCTTCCAGTACCTAGTTGGAGCTTTCTTACGAAATTCGCTTCTTCTTCATCGGATATATAGCTAGATTCTTTGACAATTTCCTTTTCTTTTCCTCTTGTAGATGCCTTATAAGCAGCTTCTCTTATTTGAGAAGGACCTCCTTGTCTCATTTCAAAAGCAGTCAGAGTACCATGTAATTGAACAATAGTAAGAGTTTGCCGGATGTTGCCTTTATTGATGTGAAAGGTTATAATCAAATTTTGAAGTCAAGGATCTTAAGACTTTCTCCACAAAAGAGAGTAGTATACGTTATGGTTTCACCCAAATTTCTCATCCGATTTACAATATCATCTAGACGAAGAAAGAAGCGCAACACTTTCATCACTATGCATCTTCAAATTTTCATATTCAATTCTAAGAGTTTGGAGTTTTCACTTTTTACCTTTGTGTCTCCTTCATAGCTTAGAATGATTTTGTCCCATATTTCTTTTGCTGAATGTAGCTGCATCACTTTAGCAAATTCTGATTCAGAGATGCTTCCTAATAAGACATTCACTGCTTTGGCATTGATTTCATACTTCTTCCTTTCTGCTGCATCAGTAGGAATACTTGCCGGGTATTGATAACCTTCTTCCACGATTGCCCATACATCTACACCAAGACTTTGTAGATATGATTTTGTTCATACCTTCCAGAATATAATATTGCTTCCATTGAATAGAGGTGGCTTTATAGACATTACTCCTTCATGATATCCCATTGCGACGAATCTCCTTCAAGCGATCAAGCTTTTGCAGAAGAACCCCCTCTGATACCAATTGTTGGGAAAAATACTGAGAGGGGGGGGTGAATCAGTATTTAGGTCTTTATCAAAGCTTTTTACTTTTTCACTCTCTAAAACCCATACACTACTTTGCTGAACCAAACTAGCGTATGCACACAGATATCCTTTATGAAACTCACGTATACACGGAGATCTAATTATGCCATTAATTCTTCACTTATATCATTCGATCATTCATTCATCAGATGTTCAATAAACAGTAAACATGTGCAGTAAGAACATAATAAGTCATCACACATAAGAAACACACATGAACACCGGGATTTTAGGTGGAAACCCAAGTCGGGAGAAAACCACTGTTGCCGTTGTCTTAGCCTTCAATATTTTATTATAGAGAAAACATCTTACAACATGGCAATGGTAAGTCTTGAACTCTACCGACACGAGGGCACCTGTGTTCGTTTACCAGCCTCTCCTGGAAGGGAGCTCCAACCCCCTGACTCGTTTACCAGCCTCTCCTGGAAGGGAGCTACGACCCCCTGATCTCGTTTACCAGCCTCTCCTGGAAGGGAGCTACGACCCCCTGCTCTCGTTCACCAGCCTCACCTGGAAGGGAGCTACAACCCCCTGACTGAAGGCTACAACCCTCAGCACCTCTATAGACCACGGTTCATCAATTTTCACACTGGATCCAAAGCTTCCTTTAGAACACAACTTGCAGGCCACGTTTCATCATATTTTCAGACTGGACCCTTTCCATACTTTTAAGCACAGTCAACCATGAAACAGATACATATAACTCATTGAAAGATATCAGTAAACCAGCAGAACAGATCTGACATTTCTTACCACAGACTTTCAGCAAACCCTATTTTGCATACGCGCTTTCCTTTCTCTGATGTCGCGTATATACGTGCTTCCGTTCACATAAACCCGCGTATACTTTAGTACAAATTTCATTGCGCATACGCGCTTTCTCTTCAGTGAAGCCGCGTATATACGCGCTTCCTCTGCGACGAAATAGCGTATAGATCTTCAATTATTATAGAGCAGCATACTTCTTCAGATCAGATATTCAGTTCAGATTTACCCTTTTACTTCAGACAGATGTTCGTCTCATCTCAGATCTAAGCCTTCCATAAACAGATCTAGCAAATATAGATACATTTCAGATCTAGATCATTTCTTCATAGGTGCATCATAGATTCAGATCTATCATCTAACCTTTACCCTTTCCATGCAGATATACTTCATAGAGAAGTATCCATTCAAGCTCAGACATCTTGCTCCCACACTCATGATTTGCACAATGAATTTTTTTCTCTTTATATAGGTTCTCCCTTTTTCAATACCATGAGCCCCTTTTTCAATACCATGAGCCCAAAACTACATTACTTCCGATGATATTCCTGGACGGGGTCAATTAGGCGAATCATTACCCAATACAATGGGTCAATACCATGGTGGTTACCCCTGGTTTTGCACTTTTTGAGCGCTTTTTCCCATACGCGACTTGGCACGTTCTTTCCCGCGTGCATATGCGACTTCCCCTAGGCAAATCCACGTATGCCTAGAGACATACTCTTTTCATCATAGATCTATCAAATACTGGATTTCTTTCTTCATTGCCTTCTGTACACACTGTAGATACATCAGATTTACTTCATCAAGAACATATTCTATCAAGCACAGCTTCATCAAGTAAGTTTCCATCATCTTTATCAAGTGGGTTGCCATTCAAGAATAACACTTAGCATCATATGGCTAGCAAACATCATTTCATATCAGATTTACATCATTTACTAAGTCCAACAGGTGAAGAATAACTTCATCAGGTGGTTCGCCATCAAGGACAACACATGTAAATAGTCGCATGTCTTCATCTTCATTCAGTGGGTTGCCATCAAGGACAACACTCTGCATCATATTGCCAACAACAGGAAAAATAAAACAAAGAATACATAGTTCTTGATGATATCACAGAAAAGGTAAAGGTGCCCGAAAATAATAATAATAAAGATCCACAACAACAGCAACCACCATAACAGCAACAGGCACCTCAAACACCTGAAAGTGGTGTTAGAAGATCTACTAGGATAAGTAGACCCCCTGAACGATACTCTCCTTCATTATATTATTTATTGTTGACTGATTTTGGTGAACCTGAATGTTATGAAGAAGAAATGCAGGTTGAAAGCAGGAAGAAGTGGGAGCTAGCCATGGAAGAAGAGATGGACTCCTTAATGCATAACCAGACTTGGGACTTAGTCAGGTTGCCTGCAGGTAAAACTACATTGTAGAATAAATGGGTTTACAGGTTGAAGGAAGAAGATGGAGGAAAACAAAGCTACAAAGCTAGACTTTGTTGAAGGGGTTTGCACAGAAGAAAGGTATTGATTTTGATGAAATATTTTCTCCTATTGTTAAGATGACTTCAATCAGAACTATTTTAAGTCTTGTAGCAATAGAAGATTTACATCTTGAACAGTTAGATGTAAAGACAACATTTCTCCATGGATATTGGGAAGAAGAGATCTATATGCAGCAACCAAAAGGATATGAGGTCAAGGGGAAAGAAAAATTAGTGTGTAGGTTAAAGAAGAGCTTGTATGGCTTAAAATAGGCTCCAAGGCAGTGGTATCTAAAATTTGACAAGTTTATGTCTAAACAAGGTTATACTAGATGTCACTCTGATCATTTTGTTTATCTGAAAAGTTAAAATGATGGTAGCTATATTATATTTTTATTGTATGTAGATGACATGCTTGTTGTAGGGTCTAACATGTAGGAAATAAATGTGCTCAAGAGAAAATTGGAAAATTCATTTGTAATGAAGGATTTGGGAGCTGCAAAACAAATCCTTGGTATGAGAATAACTAGAGACAGGAAAAATTGCAAATTAACATTGTCTCAGAATGAGTACATACAAAAGCTGTTGAAAAGATTTAATATGCAAAATGCAAAACTAGTTAGTACACCTTTTTCTAGCCATTTCAAAATTAGTAAGGAGATGTGCCCCACGAACAAAGAAGAAATGGACTATATGTCTAAAGTTCCATATGCATCAGCAGTTGGAAGCTTAATGTATGCAATGGTTTGCACAAGGCCTAATATTGCACATGAAGTGGGAGTTGTAAGCAGCTACATGAACAATCTAGGAAAAGAACATTGGATGACAGTAAAATGGATTCTCAGATATTTGAGAGGTACCACAAATCAAGCATTATGCTTTAGTGGTTCAAACGTTGCTCTACAGGGATATGTTGATGCAGATATGGCAGGTAACAAAGATAACAAGAGGAGCACTTCAGGATATGTATTTACTGTAGGTGGAACAACTGTTAGTTTGGTTTCAAAAATCCAAAGTGTTGTTGCACTTTCAACAACAGAAGCAGAGTATGTTGCTGCTACAGAGGCTAGTAAAGAAATGATTTGGTTATAAAGGTTTGTGGATGAATTGGGTAAGAAGCATGATATGGGCACGTTATACAGTGATATCCAAAGTGCCATTCATCTTGAAAATAACTCAACATTTCATTCCAGGACTAAACACATACAGCTCAAGTACCATTTCATACGGTCAGTATTGGAAGATGAACAATTGAAGCTGGAAAAGATACACACTATCCAAAATCCTATAGATATGCTAACAAAAGTTGTAACTAGGGAGAAATTGAGAATATGCTCAGTTTCAATTGGTCTTCAAGGATGACAATGAAGATGAGAAACAACTAGGTCCAAAGAGGAGTCATTGTCCAACAAATGAAGCAGTGGTGGAGTTGCTATATTCAGTCTCCAAGTGGGAGATTGTTGGGTGTGGAGCCTGATTATCTTGTTTATTTTGTATCACAATTTTGGACCCATGTACCTTAATGGGGGCGGTAACGCAGCCCATAATTAAATGCTTCCTGGGGGGTCTAGGGGGGGTGTCTGTGAATTTATGGAGCCCTCCCCCCCCCTGGTGGGGGGTTTCGGGGGCAGTGCCCCCGAAGCTAAAAACAGATGTAAAATTTCCTTGTAAAAGTATGGTAATTTCTAGTCAATCTGGGTCGTTCATTAGGCGGATGATCTGACGGTAGAAGTTATGTTTAGTTTAGGGTTTTTTTCCCTAGAAGGAAACCCCTCGCTTGTTTGAGGGTATTGTATTGTGGCTGTGTATTGTATGTGTATTCTCGAAGTGAGAAACTAATAGGGAGACTGTGAGAGAGAACAGAGGAGATTACAACGAATCTAATGTAGGTTGTGTCTCTTCATTTTTTTGGATAATAGAAAGGAAGGATTGGATGTTCGGGGTGGACGTAGCCCAAACTGGGTGAACCACGTATATATGTGTCTCTCTGGTTTTATGTGTTTTGTGTGCTTGTGTTTTCTGCATATTTTATGTGTTTCATTGCTCAGTAATATTCAATTTTCTAACACCTAAAAATCCTACCATTCTCCATTCCTACACCATAGAAAATATTAAGAACTTCATACACAACTATGAAATCCTTTTTGATTATCATTGTATCCATCTATTGCATGGAGGATAAAGGTTTAACTCTTTCAAAATATGGACATTATAGTAAATTCATGGTGCATGTAATAAAAAAGGCAATGGAGCATGTTTACTATTAATTACACATAAGGGAAAAACGTTCTTGCATGGATTTAAGATATAATTTGAATGTACAATAATTTAGCATAATATTAAGTGTTGATGTTGGGATTGGAGATAACAAGGAAGAGGGGAATTAAATAAATTAAGATTGGTGGAGATCATAATTTGATCATAAATTGAGTACAAAATAGATTCCAAGCTAACCATCCAATTTTGAAGCGATATAAGCACCTAAAATGGGACATTGTTGATACTTTCTTCAAGGTTTTTTACATTACCACTATTTCCTGAGAAAAAAATCAAAGATATGATACCCTAACCCATTAAACTATAAATTTCAAAGCACTAGATCTGGACCACCTCTCTTATTCCATTTAGGTTATGCATAGAGTTACCATCCTTGATAAAACAAAACTATGGGATTTTTTTTAGTATGAGCAATAGATTAAAAAATTCCTCATTATGATGAATGCAAATTTAAATTTGAAAATAAATTCAGATAAGGATGAAAATGAGACATATATGAAAAATAGGCCATCAACAAAATAATCATAATATGAGGACATTAGTGAATATGTCATATTATTAGTTTTTTAATTGCATTTAGTATGTTTATTATATGTATGGAATTCAACCTCTCAAAATTTATGCCTAAAGTTTTATCTATCAAAGTATATGCAATAACACAAATTATGAAAACAAATTAAACTATATAATAAAGATTATATATTCAAATACTAGTATTCAAGTTGATTTTATAACACAAGACACACACACGGAACATAAAACTTAAAGAAAGAAAATTATTATTATTATTATTATTAATTATAAAAATAATTTATATATATGAATTAAACATATATACATTTTAAAACACATGTAACAAGATTCTTGCACATGAAGATGTGCTCTTATTTTACCATGGATATTATTAACATGTAATTAGGTTTTGTTATAATACCATAGGGAAATATTATGGCTTACCAATACCACATGCCCAAAAAACCATAACTCATATTCATATTACACATGTTCATATGCCATTTTTTTTAATTAATCAATTTAATTAAAAAGGTAGAAATGGCATAATTTATTTTGAGATAAATCTCAAACTTTCATGTGTGACTACTACTAAGAATATTATATAATATTTCATGGAGGTTAAATCCATAACATCCACATAATAATTATTAATAATTAAATTAAAATTCTGGAAGTCCCATTCCAAACTAAACACACATATTGACGTAACAAGTAAATAATCAGTTACATTTTTTTAAATTTTAAAAAATATATTTATAAGAATATTTACAACGTCTTTGATATAACATTGAAGAGAAATCCTACCATGTAAATTTAAACATTGTATAATCAAAATTTTTATCCTATAGTTATAGGACACAACTAATCATATAATGTTTCAAAAAAATTCAAATTTTAACATGTAACAATGATACACAAGAATTGAAAGATTTTAATTCGTTTTGAATATTGGCATAAATTAAACTTTGTTTTAGGAAAAGAAATTCACATGAGAATAATTAGGAATATGAAAATTTTGCAATTGGATAGCGTTCTATTTTTTTTTTAATATGAGTAGTGATCTAAACTAAATATACATAAAAGGATCATGTTTCACTCGAAGTCCTTGATGGGGGTGTCTCTCGGAAAAATTCTATTTTCAATGACAACTCCTGCCAACACACACTGACAACATGCCACTCTAGAAGGTAAGATAATCATGGACATGCACAAAATTTGGATGGGCACCAAGGTTGAGGTCATCGAGATGGGAGAAGAGCACACCATTTGGTGGAATTGATCGCATGCATGGCAAGAGTGCTGGTTGTATGAAAGTATTAACCTTAGTCTTTCAATGCATCATACATTTCCACAACATTCTACATCAACCAGTGCGTGTGGTATAATGTTGTTACACTCCCTACACTCTCCTGACTTGGAAATGGCCTACCCAACTCCCACAATATTAGATATCCCCGCCTATTAGTATGACATTGAAGGTATGTTCATTAATGAGAAAATTATGGCTCAAAATATAAAGTCTTCAAGGTTGAAAAATCTACATTTGGGAAATAAGGGGCTGGTATGTTATCTCCCTCACATTTCAGGTGCCTTATATTTGCATGGTCGAGACCTCAGAGTGGCGAATATGTTTGTTATGGAGTGTGTCCTCTCCATCTACCTTAAAATCCCTTAGAAGTGACAACCTCAAGCGATGTGAGCTTAAGGGCATACCTATTCATTTTAGTACGCAGTGTAGGGGAGGTATAACTCAATTTTCTATTTTGTTCCCCTCTATATTAGGGTCTGTGTTGTATCACATTTTTGAAATATTTCCTGTTGATAGGAATAATTCCAAACCTCTTTGGTCCTCTAGGTGTTTGTTTAGTCATGTTAATGTTGTTTTTTAGTATAAAAGTTTTGACATTGGTTGTCTTGGGTATTTATTATCGAGAATACTTATACCTGTGTTGTACACTAGTTTCACAGAGTCTCTCTATCTAGTTGTGGGAGGATATTTAAAGGAAGGTTTCATACACTCTAAGTTACGACAAATCTATAGCTCCTAAGGCCATCTCTTATCCCAAATTTTGGTGGTTATTTCATCCTTGGGTCAATGTTCCTTTTTTCCTTTTATTACACATGTTGGCTCGAGGGGTCGTGACCCAGGTTCAGAGGTTAAGGTTTACCAAAAAACCCCTATACTACTTGCCTTTTAGCAGTCACCTGCTTGCGTAGGCCAAAGTCTCACCTGAAGCAGTATGGGAGGGTGCTGGAACTAGGTTTCCACACCCTAGGAGAGGGCAGGTAAGTCAGGCAGAGCTACGTTCGCTTTCACAAATATCAGATCGCATATTACAGAACCCAGATCTATCGGTCCCTTCGCATCCACGTGCATAATACCAATTATAATCACAGTAAACAACAGACAATAAAGAAACTATCACAACTATTCTAGCATAAAGTATAATAGACAGATTCAGATCAATTGTCAACGCAGCATAAGCAAATAACATAGTTAATTTCGGAGCTTAATATAGAATCATGCATAACATAACAGATATCATAAAGTCGCATTAACAGATTCAGATATTGCAACAACCTTCCGCTTTCATTAATCCTTCAGATCCTTTTACAATACCCAAAACCCAACCTACGCACACAGCAGCAAGGTCCGCACACAACAGGACTGAGGATCTTCACGCACACAACCAACAGGAGTCCTTTCCCCAAAAACCCAAAACAGATCTACTAATTCATGATTCACAGCAATCTTAGTTCATTGTCTGTCTTACAACTCAAAAAGGTTCAACTACTTATACTACTTTATCCTATGCATTCAATGGTCCGAAAACCATAGTTTGCGGACTCTTGGTCTACCCTTGACCCACTTACAATGCATTAGGGGCTTTGAACCACCCCAAAACCCCTTCGTTTGACTAAATATAATAAAAAAATATACAAAATGGACCAGATTTGTAGCTTTGTAGGAGACCCTGTTGTAGTAGTCATTTTTTGGCTCGAGGGGTCCTGACCTAGGTTCAGAGGTTAAGGTTTGCCAAAAAACCCCTATAATATTGGCCCTTTATACAGTGACCTGCTTGCATAGGCCAAAGTCTCACCCAAAGCAGTATGGGAGGGTGCTGGAACTAGGTTTCTACACCCTGGGAGAGGGCAGGTAAGTCAGGCAGAGTTGTGTTCGCTTTCACAAATATCAGATCGCATATTACAGAACCCAGATCTATTGGTCCCTTTGCATCCACATGCACAATACCACTTATAATCACAGTAAACAATAGACAATAAAGCAACTATCATAGTTATTCTAGCATAAAGTATAACATATAGATTCAAATCAATTGTCAATGCAGCATAAGCAAAGAACACAGTTACTTTCAGAGCTCAATATAGAATCATGCATAGCATAACAGATATCATAAAGTCGCATTAACAGATTCAGATATTCCAACAACCTTTCGCTTTCATTAATCCTTCAGATCCTTTTACAAAACCCAAAACCCAACTTGCGCACACAGCAGCACGATCCGCACATAGCAGGACTAAGGATCTTCACGCACACAGCCAGCAGGAGTCCTTTCTCCAAAAACCCAAAATAGATCTACTAACTCACGATTCGCACCAATCTTAGTTCATTGTCTGCTTTACAACTCAAAAAGGTTCAACTACTTATACTACTTTAGCCTACACATCCAATGGTCTGAAAACTGTGGTTTGTAGATTCTTGGTCTACCCTTGACCCACTTACAATGAATTGGGGGCTTTGACCCACCCCAAATCCCCCATGTTAGACTAAATATAATAAAAAATATACAAAATGGACCAGATTCGCAGCTTTGTAGGAGACCCTATTCCAACAATTATTTGTTGGCTCGAGGGGTCCTAACCCAGGTTAAGAGGTTAAGGTTTGCTAACAAACCCCTATACTACTGGCCCTTTTGTTAGTGACCTGCTTGCCCAGGCCAAAGTCTCACCTAAAGCAGTATGGGAGGGTGTTGGAACCAGGTTTCTGCACCCTGGGAGAGGGTAGGTAAGTTGGGCAGAGCTATGTTCGCTTTCACAAATATCAGATTGCATATTACAGAACCCATATCTATCGGTCCCTTCACATCCATGTGTGCAATACCACTTATAATCACAGTAAAAAAACAGACAGTAAAGTAACTATCATAGCTATTATGGCATAAAGTATAACAGACAGATTCAAATCAATTGTCAATGCAGCATAAGAAAATAACAACGTTACTTTCGGAGCTCAATATAGAATCATGCATAACATAATAGATATCATAAAGTCGCATTAATAGATTCAAATATTCCAACAACCTTTTGCTTTCATTAATCCTTCAGATCCTTTTATAATACCCAAAACCCAACCTGCGCACACAGCAGCAGGGTCTACACACATCAGGATTGAGGATCTCCGCACACATAGCCAGCAGGAATCCTTTCCCCAAAAACCCAAAACAGATCTACTAATTCACGATTCGCACCAATCTTAGTTCATTGTCTAGCTTACAACTCAAAAAAGGTTCAATTACTTATACTACTTTAGCCTATGCATCCAATAGTCCACAAACTGTGGTTTGCGGACTCTTGGTCTACCCTTGACC